>JAVRKA010000227.1:0-285345 GCA_034508555.1 Venustoraphidia nigricollis | reverse complement strand
CCTATATTTGAAATGCCTATCGGCAACCATATCTGAAATGCCTATCGACACCTATATTTGAAATACCTATCGGCTTCTATATCTGAAATGCCTATCGGCACCTGTTTTTAAAATGCCAATCGGCAACTATATCTGAAATGCCTATCGGCACCTATATCTGAAATGCCTATCGGCATCAATTTTTGAAATGCCTATCGGAATCTACATCTAAAATGCCTATCAGCACCTATATTTGAAATGCCTATCGGCAACCATATCTGGAATGCCTATCGGCACCTATATTTGAAATGCCTATCGGCTTTCTATATCTGAAATGCCTATCGGCACATATTTTTAAAATGCCAATTGGCCACTATATCTAAATGCCTATCGGCATCTATATCTGAAATGCCTATCGGCACCTATTTTTGAAATGCCTATCGGAACTACATCTAAAATCCCTATCAGCACCTATATTTGAAATGCCTATCGGCAACCATATCTGGAATGCCTATCGGCACCTATATTTGAAATGCCTATCGGCTTCTATATCTGAAATGCCTATCGACACCTATTTTTAAAATGCCAATTGGCAACTATATCTGAAATGCCTATCGGCACCTATATCTGAAATGACTATCGGCACCTATTTTTGAAATGCCTACCGGAAACTACATCTTGAAATGCCTATCGGCACCTATATTTGAAATGCCTATCGGCTTCTATATCTGAAATGCCTATCGACACCTATTTTTAAAATGCCAATTGGCAACTATATCTGAAATGCCTATCGGCACCTATATCTGAAATGACTATCGGCACCTATTTTTGAAATGCTATCGGAAACTACATCTGAAATGCCTATCAGCACCTATATTTGAAATGCCTATCGGCTTCTATATCTGAAATGCCTGTCGACACCTATTTTTAAAATGCCAATTGGCAACTATATCTGAAATGCCTATTGGCACCTATATCTGAAAATGCCTATCGGCACCTATTTTTAAAATGCCAATCGGCAACTATATCTTAAATGCCTATCGGCACCTATAACTGAAATGACTATCGGCACCTATTTTTGAAATGCCTACCGGAAACTACATCTGAAATGCCTATTAGCACCAATATTTGAAATGCCTATCGGCTACCATATCTGGAATGCCTATCGGCACCTATATTGAAATGCCTATCGGCTTCTATATCTGAAATGCCTATCGGCACCCTATTTTTGAATGCCAATCTGCAATTATATCTGAAGTGCCTATCAACACCTATATCTGAAATGCCTATCGGCACCTATTTTTGAAATCCCTATCGAAAACTACATCTGCAATGCCTATCAGCACCTATATTTGAAATGCCTATCGGCAACCACATCAGAAATGCCTATTGGCACCTATATCTGAAATGCCTTTCGGCATTTATATCTGAAATTCCTATCGACACCTATATTTGAAATGCCTATCGGCACCTATATTTTAAATACCTATCGGCAACTATATCTGATATGCCTATCGGCACCTATATCTGAAATGCCTATCGGCACCTATTTTTGAAATGCCTATCGGAAACTACATCTAAAATGCCTATCAGCACCTATATTTGAAATGCCTATCGGCAACCTTATCTGAAATGCCTATCGACACCTATATTTGAAATACCTTTCGGCCTCTATATCTGAAATGCCTATCGGCACCTATTTTAAAAATGCCTATCGGCAACCATATCTGAAATGCCTATCGGCACCTACATCTGAAATGCCTATCGGCACCTACATCTGAAATGCCTATCGGCACCAATTTTTGAAATGCCTATCGGAAACTACATCTGAAATGCCTATCAGCACCTATATTTGAAATGCCTATCGGCGTCTATATCTGAAATGCCTATCGGCACCTATTTTTAAAATGCCAATCGGCACCTATATCTGAAATGCCTTTCGGCATTTATATCTGAAATGCCTATCGACACCTATATTTGAAATGCCTATCGGCACCTATATTTTAAATGCCTATCGGCAACTATATCTGATATGCCTATCGGCACCTATATCTGAAATGCCTATCGGCACTTATTTTTGAAATGCCTATCGAAAACTACATCTAAAATGCCTTTCTGCACCTATTTTTAAAATGCCATTCGGCAACTATATCTGAAATGCCTATCGGCACTTATATCTGAGATGCCTATCGGCACCTATTTTTGAAATGACTATCGGAAACTACATCTGAAATGCCTATCAGCACCTCTTATTTGAAATGCCTATCGGCAACCATATCTGAAATGCCTATCGACACCTATATTTGAAATACCTATCGGCCACTATATCTGAAATGCCTATCGGCACCTATTTTTAAAATGCCAATCGGCAACTATATCTGAAATGCCTATCGGCACCTATATCTGAAATGCCTATCGGCACCAATTTTTCAAATGCCTATCGGAAACTACATCTGAAATGCCTATCAGCACCTATATTTGAAATGCCTATCGGCAACCATAATTGGAATGCCTATAGGCACCTATATCTGAAATGCCTATCGGCACCTATATTTGAAATGCCTATCGGCTTCTATATCTGGAATGCCTATCGGCACCTATATTTGAAATGCCTATCGGCGTCTATATCTGAAATGCCTATCGGCACTTATTTTTAAAATGCCAATCGGCAACTATATCTGAAATGCCTTTAGGCACCTATATCTGAAATGCCTATCGGCACCTATTTTTGAAATGTCTTTCGGAAACTACATCTGAAATGCCTATCTGCTCCTATATTTGAAATGCCTATCGGCAACCATATCTAAAATGCCTATCGACACCTATATTTTAAATACCTATCGGCTTCTATATCTGAAATGCTATCGGCACCTGTTTTTAAAATGCCAATCGGCAACTATATCTGAAATGCATATCGGCACCTATATCTGAAATGCCTATCGGCATCAATTTTTAAAATGCCTATCGGAAACTACATCTAAAATGCCTATCAGCACCTATATTTGAAATGCCTATCGGCAACCATATCTGGAATGCCTATCGGCACCTATATTTGAAGTGCCTATCGGCTTCTATATCTGAAATGCCTATCGGCACCTATTTTTAAAATGCCAATTGGCAACTATATCTGAAATGCCTATCGGCACCTATATCTAAATTGCCTATCGGCACCTATTTTTGAAATGCCTATCGGAAACTACATCTGAAATGCCTATCAGCACCTATATTTGAAATGCCTATCGGCAACCATATCTGGAATGCTTATCGGCACCTATATTTGAAATGCCTATCGTCTTCTATATCTGAAATGCCTATCGGCACCTATTTTTAAAATGCCAATCGGCAACTATATCTGAAATGCCTATCGGCACCTATATCTGAAATGCCTATCGGCACCTATTTTTGAAATGCCTATCGGAAACTACATCTGAAATGCCTATCAGCACCTATATTTGAAATGCATATCGGCAACCATATCTGGAATGCCTATCGGCACCTATATTTGAAACGCCTAACGGCTTCTATATCTAAAATGCCTATCGGCACCTATTTTTAAATTGCCAATCGGCAACTATATCTGTAATGCCTATCGGCACCTATATCTGAAATGCCTATCGGCACCTATTTTTGAAATGCCTATCAGAAACTACATATGAAATGCCTATCAGCACCAATATTTAAAATGCCTATCGGCAACCATATCTGAAATGCCTATCGACACCTATATTTGAAATACCTATCGGCTTCTATACCTTAAATGCCTATCGGCACCTATTTTTAAATTGCCAATCGGCAACTATATCTGAAATGCCTATCGGCACCTATATCTGAAATGCCTATCGGCACCAATTTTTGAAATGCCTATCATAAACTACATCTGAAATGCCTATCATAAACTACATCTGAAATGCCTATCAGCACCTATATTTGAAATGCCAATCGGCAACCATATCTGGAATGCCTATCGGCACAAATATTTGAAATGCCTATCGGCTTCTATATCTGAAATGCCTATCGGCACCTATTTTTAAAATGCCAATCGGCAACTATATCTGAAATGCCTATCGGCACCTATATCTGAAATGCCTTTGGGCACCTATTTTTGAAATGCCTATCGGAAACTACATCTGAAATGCCTATCAGCACCTATATTTGAAATGCCTATCGGCAACAATATCTGAAATGCCTATCGACACCTATATTTGAAATACCTATCGGCTTCTATATCTGAAATGCCTATCAACACCTATTTTTAAAATGCCAATCGAGAATATCAGAAATGCCTATCGGCACCTATATCTGAAATGCCTATCGGCACCAATTTTTGAAATGCCTATCGGAAACTACATCTGAAATGCCTATCAGTACCTATATTTGAAATGCCTATCGGCAACCATATCTGGAATGCTTATCGGCACCTATATTTGAAATGCCTATCGGCTTCTATATCTGAAATGCCTATCGGCACCTATTTTTAAAATGCCAATCGGCAACTATATCTGAAATGCCTATCGGCACCTATATCTGAAATGCCTATCGGCACCTATTTTTGAAATGCCTATCGGAAACTACATCTGAAATGCCTATCAGCACCTATATTTGAAATGCCTATCGGCAACCATATCTGGAATGCCTATCGGCACCTATATTTGAAATGCCTATCGGCTTCTATATCTGAAATGCCTATCGGCACCTATTTTTAAAATATATATCGGCAACTATATCTGAAATGCCTATCGGCACCTATATCTGAAATGCCTATCGGCACCTATTTTTGAAATGCCTATCGGAAACTACATCTGAAATGCCTATCAGCACCTATATTTGAAATGCCTATCGGCAACCATATCTGGAATGCCTATCGGCACCTATATTTGAAATGCCTATCGGCTTCTATATCTGAAATGCCTATCGGCACCTATTTTTAAAATGCCAATCAGCAACTATATCTGAAATGCCTATCGGCACCTATATCTGAAATGCCTATCGGCACCTATTTTTGAAATGCCTATCGGAAACTACATCTGAAATGCTTATCAGCACCTATATTTGAAAAGCCTATCGGCAACTATATTTGGAATGCCTATCGGCACCTATATTTGAAATGCCTATCGGCTTCTATATCTGAAATGCCTAGCGGCACCTATTTTTAAAATGCCAATCGGCAACTATATCTTAAATGCCTTTCGGCATTTATATCTGAAATGCCTATCGACACCTATATTTGAAATGCCTATCGGCACCTATATTTTAAATGCCTATCGGCAACTATATCTGAAATGCCTATCGGCACCCATATTTAAAATGCCTATCGGCTTCTATATTGAAATGCCTATCGACACCTATTTTTAAAATGCCAATTGGCAACTATATCTGAAATGCCTATCGGCACCTATATCTGAAATGCCTATCGGTACCTATTTTTGAAATGCCTATCGGAAACTACATCTGAAATGCCTATCGGCACTTATATTTGGAATGCCTATCAACAACCATATCTGGAATGCCTATCGGCACTTATATTTGAAATGCCTATCGGCTTCTATATCTAAAATGCCTATCGGCACCTATTTTTAAAATGCCAATCGGCAACTATATCTGAAATGCCTATCGGCACCTATATCTGAAATGCCTATCGGCACCTATTTTTAAAATGCCTATCGGAAACTACATCTGAAATGCCTATAAGCTCCTATATTTGAAATGCCTATCGGCAATTATATCTGGAATGCCTATCGGCACCTATATTTGAAATGCCTATCGGCTTCTATATCTGAAATGCCTATCGGCACCTATTTTTAAAATGCCAAACGGCAACTATATCTGAAATGCCTATCGGCACCTATATCTGAAATGCCTATCGGCACCTATTTTTGAAATGTCTTTCGGAAACTACATCTGAAATGCCAATCTGCTCCTATATTTGAAATGCCTATCGGCAACTACATCTGGAATGCCTATCGGCACCTATATTTGAAATGCCTATCGGCTTCTATATCTGAAATGCCTATCGACACCTATTTTTAAAATGCCAATCGGCAACTATATCTAAAATGCCTATCGGCACCTATATCTAAAATGCCTATCGGCACCTATTTTTGAAATGCCTATCGGAAACTACATCTAAAATGCCTATCAGCACCTATATTTGAAATGCCTATCGACAACCATATCTGAAATGCCTATCGACACCTATATTTGAAATACCTATCGGCTTCTATATCTGAAATGCTTATCGGCACCTATTTTTAAAATGCCAATCGGCAACTATATCTGAAATGCCTATCGGCACCTATATCTGAAATGCCAATCGGCACCAATTTTTGAAATGCCTATCGGAAACTACATCTTAAATGCCTATCAGCTCCTATATTTGAAATGCCTATCGGCAACCATATCTGGAATGCCTATCGGCACCTATATTTGAAATGCCTATCGGCTTCTATATCTGAAATGCCTATCGGCACCTATTTTTAAAATGCCAAACGGCAACTATATCTGAAATGCCTATCGGCACCTATATCTGAAATGCCTATCGGCACCTATTTTTGAAATGTCTTTCGGAAACTACATCTGAAATGCCAATCTGCTCCTATATTTGAAATGCCTATCGGCAACCATATCTGAAATGCCTATCGACACCTATATTTGAAATACCTATCGGCTTCTATATCTGAAATGCCTATCAACACCTATTTTTAAAATGCCAATTGGCCACTATATCTTAATGCCTATCGGCATCTATATCTGAAATGCCTATCGGCACCTATTTTTGAAATGCCTATCGGAAACTACATCTAAAATGCCTATCAGCACCTATATTTGAAATGCCTATCGGCAACCATATCTAGAAGGCCTATCGGCACCTATATTTGAAATGCCTATCGGCTTCTATATCTGAAATGCCTATCGGCACCTATTTTTAAAATGCCAATTGGCCACTATATCTAAATGTGTATCGGCATCTATATCTGAAATGCCTATCGTCACCTATTTTTGAAATGCCTATCGGAAACTACATCTAAATTGCCTATCAGCACCTATATTTGAAATGCCTATCGGCAACCATATCTGGAATGCCTATCGGCACCTATATTTGAAATGCCTATCGGCTTCTATATCTGAAATGCCTATCGACACCTATTTTTAAAATGTCAATTGGCAACTATATCTGAAATGCCTATCGGCACCTATATCTGAAATGACTATCGGCACCTATTTTTGAAATGCCTATCGGAAACTACATCTGAAATGCCTATCGGCACCTATATTTGAAATGCCTATCGGCTTCTATATCTGAAATGCCTATCGACACCTATTTTTAAAATGCCAATTGGCAACTATATCTGAAATGCCTATTGGCACCTATATCTGAAATGACTATCGGCACCTATTTTTGAAATGCCTATCGGAAACTACATCTGAAATGCCTATCAGCACCTATATTTGAAATGCCTATCGGCTTCTATATCTGAAATGCCTATCGACACCTATTTTTAAAATGCCAATTGGCAACTATATCTGAAATGCCTATTGGCACCTATATCTGAAATGCCTATCGGCACCTATTTTTAAAATGCCAATCGGCAACTATATCTGAAGTGCCTATCGGCACCTATATCTGAAATGACTATCGGCACCTATTTTTGAAATGCCTATCGGAAATTACATCTGAAATGCCTATCGGCACCTATATTTGAAATGCCTATCGGCTTCTATATCTGAAATGACTGTCGGCACCTATTTTTAAAATGCCAATTGGCAACTATATCTGAAATGCCTATCGGCACCTATAACTGAAATGACTATCGGCACCTATTTTTGAAATGCCTATCGGAAACTACATCTGAAATGCCTATCGGCACCTATATTTGAAATGCCTATCGGCTTCTATATCTGAAATGCCTGTCGGCACCTATTTTTAAAATGCCAATTGGCAACTATATCTGAAATGCCTATCGGCACCTATATCTGAAATGACTATCGGCACCTATTTTTGAAATGCCTATCGGAAACTACATCTGAAATGCCTATTAGCACCAATATTTGAAATGCCTATTGGCTACCATATCTGGAATGCCTATCGGCACCTATATTGAAATGCCTATCGGCTTCTATATCTGAAATGCCTATCGGCACCTATTTTTAAAATGCCAATCTGCAATTATATCTGAAGTGCCTATCGGCACCTATATCTGAAATGCCTATCGGCACCTATTTTTGAAATCCCTTTCGAAAACTACATCTGCAATGCCTATCAGCACCTATATTTGAAATGCCTATCGGCAACCACATCAGAAATGCCTATCGGCACCTATATCTGAAATGCCTTTCGGCATTTATATCTGAAATTCCTATCGACACCTATATTTGAAATGCCTATCGGCACCTATATTTTAAATGCCTATCGGCAACTATATCTGATATGCCTATCGGCACCTATATCTGAAATGCCTATCGGCACCTATTTTTGAAATGCCTATCGGAAACTACATCTAAAATGCCTATCAGCACCTATATTTGAAATGCCTATCGGCAACCATATCTGGAATGCCTATCGGCACCTATATTTGAAATGCCTATCGGCTTCTATATCTGGAATGCCTATCGGCACCTATATTTGAAATGCCTATCGGCGTCTATATCTGAAATGCCTATCGGCACCTATTTTTAAAATGCCAATCGGCACCTATATCTGAAATGCCTTTCGGCATTTATATCTGAAATGCCTATCGACACCTATATTTGAAATGCCTATCGGCACCTATATTTTAAATGCCTATCGGCAACTATATCTGATATGCCTATCGGCACCTATATCTGAAATGCCTATCGGCACTTATTTTTGAAATGCCTATCGAAAACTACATCTAAAATGCCTATCTGCACCTATTTTTAAAATGCCATTCGGCAACTATATCTGAAATGCCTATCGGCACCTATATTTGAAATGCCTATCGGCTTCTATATCTGGAATGCCTATCGGCACCTATATTTGAAATGCCTATCGGCGTCTATATCTGAAATGCCTATCGGCACCTATTTTTAAAATGCCAATCGGCAACTATATCTGAAATGCCTTTAGGCACCTATATCTGAAATGCCTATCGGCACCTATTTTTGAAATGCCTTTCGGAAACTACATCTGAAATGCCTATCTGCTCCTATATTTGAAATGCCTATCGGCAACCATATCTAAAATGCCTATCGACACCTATATTTTAAATACCTATCGGCTTCTATATCTGAAATGCTATCGGCACCTGTTTTTAAAATGCCAATCGGCAACTATATCTGAAATGCATATCTGCACCTATATCTGAAATGCCTATCGGCATCAATTTTTGAAATGCCTATCGGAAACTACATCTAAAATGCCTATCAGCACCTATATTTGAAATGCCTATCGGCAACCATATCTGGAATGCCTATCGGCACCTATATTTGAAGTGTCTATCGGCTTCTATATCTGAAATGCCTATCGGCACCTATTTTTAAAATGCCAATTGGCAACTATATCTGAAATGCCTATCGGCACCTATATCTGAAATGCCTATCGGCACCTATTTTTGAAATGCCTATCGGAAACTACATCTGAAATGCCTATCAGCACCTATATTTGAAATGCCTATCGGCAACCATATCTGGAATGCCTATCGGCACCTATATTTGAAATGCCTATCGTCTTCTATATCTGAAATGCCTATCGGCACCTATTTTTAAAATGCCAATCGGCAACTATATCTGAAATGCCTATCGGCACCTATATCTGAAATGCCTATCGGCACCTATATCTGAAATGCCTATCGGCACCTATTTTTGAAATGCCTATCAGAAACTATATATGAAATGCCTATCAGCACCAATATTTAAAATGCCTATCTACAACCATATCTCAAATGCCTATCGACACCTATATTTGAAATACCTATCGGCTTCTATATCTTAAATGCCTATCGGCACCTATTTTTAAAATGCCAATCGGCAACTATATCTGAAATGCCTATCGGCACCTATATCTGAAATGCCTATCGGCACCAATTTTTGAAATGCCTATCATAAACTACATCTGAAATGCCTATCAGCACCTATATTTGAAATGCCTATAGGCAACCATATCTGGAATGCCTATCGGCACAAATATTTGAAATACCTATCGGCTTCTATATCTGAAATGCCTATCAACACCTATTTTTAAAATGCCAATCGAGAATATCAGAAATGCCTATCGGCACCAATTTTTGAAATGCCTATCGGAAACTACATCTGAAATGCCTATCAGTACCTATATTTGAAACGCCTATCGGCAACCATGTCTGGAATGCTTATCGGCACCTATATTTGAAATGCCTATCGGCTTCTATATCTGAAATGCCTATCGGCACCTATTTTTAAAATGCCAATCGGCAACTATATCTGAAATGACTATCGGCACCTATATCTGAAATGCCTATCGGCACCTATTTTTGAAATGCCTATCGGAAACTACATCTGAAATGCCTATCAGCACCTATATTTGAAATGCCTATCGGCAACCATATCTGGAATGCCTATCGGCACCTATATTTAAAATGCCTATCGGCTTCTAGATCTGAAATGCCTATCGGCACCTATTTTTAAAATATATATCGGCAACTATATCTGAAATGCCTATCGGCACCTATATCTGAAATGCCTATCGGCACCTATTTTTGAAATGCCTATCAGAAACTACATCTGAAATGCCTATCAGCACCTATATTTGAAATGCCTATCGGCAACCATATCTGGAATGCCTATCGGCACCTATATTTGAAATGCCTATCGGCTTCTATATCTGAAATGCCTATCGGCACCTATTTTTAAAATGCCAATCGGCAACTATATCTGAAATGCCTATCGGCACCTATATCTGAAATGCCTATCGGCACCTATTTTTGAAATGCCTATCGGAAACTACATCTAAAGTGCCTATCAGCACCTATATTTGAAAAGCCTATCGGCAACTATATTTGGAATGCCTATCGGCACCTATATTTGAAATGCATATCGGCTTCTATATCTAAAATGCCTATCGGCACCTATATCTGAAATGCCTATCGGCACCTATTTTTGAAATGCCTATCGGAAACTACATCTAAAATGCCTATCAGCACCTATATTTGAAATGCCTATCGGCAACCATATCTGAAATGCCTATCGACACCTATATTTGAAATACCTATCGGCTTCTATATCTGAAATGCTTATCGGCACCTATTTTTAAAATGCCAATCGGCAACTATATCTGAAATGTCTATCGGCAACTACATCTGGAATGCCTATCGGCACCTATATTTGAAATGCCTATCGGCTTCTATATCTGAAATGCCTATCTGCACCTATTTTTAAAATGACAAACGGCAACTATATCTGAAATGCCTATCGGCACCTATATCTGAAATGCCTATCGGCACCTTTTTTTGAAATGTCTTTCGGAAAGTACATCTGAAATGCCAATCTGCTCCTATATTTGAAATGCCTATCGGCAACCATGTCTGAAATGCCTATCCACACCTATATTTGAAATACCTATCGGCTTCTATATCTGAAATGCCTATCGGCACCTGTTTTTAAAATGCCAATCGGCAACTATATCTGAAATGCCTATCGGCACCTATATCTGAAATGCCTATCGGCATCAATTTTTGAAATGCCTATCGGAAACTACATCTAAAATGCCTATCAGCACCTATATTTGAAATGCCTATCGGCAACCATATCTGAAATGCCTATCGGCACCTATATTTGAAATGCCTATCGGCTTCTATATCTGAAATGCCTATCGGCACCTATTTTTAAAATGCCAATTGGCCACTATATCTAAATGCCTATCGGCATCTATATCTGAAATGCCTATCGGCACCTATTTTTTAATGCCTATCGGAAACTACATCTAAAATCCCTATCAGCACCTATATTTGAAATGCCTATCGGCAACCATATCTGGAATGCCTATCGGCACCTATATTTGAAATGCCTATCGGCTTCTATATCTGAAATGCCTATCGACACCTATTTTTAAAATGCCAATTGGCAACTATATCTGAAATGCCTATCGGCACCTATATCTGAAATTACTATCGGCACCTATTTTTGAAATGCCTATCGGAAACTACATCTGAAATGCCTATCGGCACCTATATTTGAAATGCCTATCGGCAACCACATCTGAAATGCCTATCAGCACCTATATTTGAAATGCCTATCGGCTTCTATATCTGAAATGCCTATCGGCACTTATTTTTAAAATGCCAATCGGCAACTATATCTGAAGTGCCTATTGGCACCTATATCTGAAATACATATCGGCACCTATTTTTGAAATGCTTATCGAAAATTACATCTGAAATGCCTATCAGCACATATATTTGAAATGCCTATCGGCAACCACATCAGAAATGCCTATCGGTAACTATATCTGAAATGCCTTTCGGCATTTATATCTGAAATGCCTATCGACACCTATATTTGAAATGCCTATCGGCACCTATATTTTATATGCCTATCGGCAACTATATCTGATATGCCTATCGGCACCTATATCTGAAAAGCCTATCGGCACCTATTTTTTAAATGCCTATCGGAAACTACATCTAAAATGCCTAACGGTACCTATTTTTAAAATGCCAATCGGCAACTATATCTGAAATGCCTATCAGCACCTATATTTGAAATCCCTATCGGCAACCATATCTGAAATGCCTATCGACACCTATATTTAAAATGCCTATCGGCAACCATATCTGGAATGCTTATCGGCACCTATATTTGAAATGCCTATCGGCTTCTATATCTGAAATGCCTATCGGCACCTATTTTTAAAATGCCAATCGGCAACTATATCTGAAATGCCTATCGGCACGTATATCTGAAATGCCTATCGGCACCTATTTTTAAAATGCCTATCGGAAACTACATCTGAAATGCCTATCAGCGCCTATATTTGAAATGCCTATCGGCAACTATATCTGGAATGCCTATCGGCACCTATATTTGAAATGCCTATCGGCTTCTATATCTGAAATGCCTATCGGCACCTATTTTTAAAATGCCAATCTGCAACTATATCTGAAATGCCTATCGGCACCTATATTTGAATTGCCTATCGGCACATATTTTTGAAATGCCTATCGGAAAATATATCTGAAATGCCTATCAGCACCTATATTTGAAATGTCTATCGGCAACCATATCTGAAATGCCTATCGACACCTATATTTGAAATACCTATCGGCTACTATATCTGAAATGCCTATCGGCACCTATTTTTAAAATGCCAATCGGCAACTATATCTGAAATGCCTATCGGCACCTATATCTGAAATGCCTATCGGCACCAATTTTTGAAATGCCTATCGGAAACTACATCTGAAATGCCTATCAGCACCTCTATTTGAAATGCCTATCGGCAACCATATCTGGAATGCCTATCGGCACCTATATTTGAAATGCCTATCGGCTTCTATATCTGAAATGCCTATCGACACCTATGTTTAAAATGCCAATTGGCAACTATATCTGAAATGCCTATCGGCACCTATATCTGAAATACCTATCGGCTTCTATATCTGAAATGCCTATCGGCACCTATTTTTAAAATGCCAATCGGCAACTATATCTGAAATGCCTATCGGCACCTATATCTTAAATGCCTATCGGCACCAATTTTTGAAATGCCTATCGGAAACTACATCTGAAATGCCTATCAGTACCTATATTTGAAATGCCTATCGGCAACCATATCTGGAATGCTTATCGGCACCTATATTTGAAATGCCTATCGGCTTCTATATCTGAAATGCCTATCGGCACCTATTTTTAAAATGCCAATCGGCAACTATATCTGAAATGACTATCGGCACCTATATCTGAAATGCCTATCGGCACCTATTTTTGAAATGCCTATCGGAAACTACATCTGAAATGCCTATCAGCACCTATATTTGAAATGCCTATCGGCAACCATATCTGGAATGCCTATCGGCACCTATATTTAAAATGCCTATCGGCTTCTATATCTGAAATGCCTATCGGCACCTATTTTTAAAATATATATCGGCAACTATATCTGAAATGCCTATCGGCACCTATATCTGAAATGCCTATCGGCACCTATTTTTGAAATGCCTATCAGAAACTACATCTGAAATGCCTATCAGCACCTATATTTGTAATGCCTATCGGCAACCATATCTGGAATGCCTATCGGCACCTATATTTGAAATGCCTATCGGCTTCTATATCTGAAATGCCTATCGGCACCTATTTTTAAAATGCCAATCGGCAACTATATCTGAAATGCCTATCGGCACCTATATCTGAAATGCCTATCGGCACCTATTTTTGAAATGCCTATCGGAAACTACATCTGAATTGCCTATCAGCACCTATATTTGAAAAGCCTATCGGCAACTATATTTGGAATGCCTATCGGCACCTATATTTGAAATGCCTATCGGCTTCTATATCTGAAATGCCTAGCGGCACCTATTTTTAAAATGCCAATCGGCAACTATATCTGAAATGCCTTTCGGCATTTATATCTGAAATGCCTATCGACACCTATATTTGAAATGCCTATCGGCACCTATATTTTAAATGCCTATCGGCAACTATATCTGAAATGCCTATCGGCACCTATATTTGAAATACCTATCGGCTTCTATATCTGAAATGCCTAGCGGCACCTATTTTTAAAATGCCAATCGGCAACTATATCTGAAATGCCTTTCGGCATTTATATCTGAAAAGCCTATCGACACCTATATTTGAAATGCCTATCGGCACCTATATTTTAAATGCCTATCGGCAACTATATCTTAAATGCCTATCGGCACCTATATCTGAAATACCTATCGGCACCTATTTTTAAAATGCCTATCGGAAACTACATCTGAAATGCCTATCAGCACCTATATTTGAAATGCCTATCGGCAACCATATCTGAAATGCCTATCGATACCTATATTTGAAATACCTATCGGCATCTATATCTGAAATGCCTATCGGCACCTATTTTTAAAATGCCAATCGGTAACTATATCTGAAATGCTTATCGGCACCTATATCTGAAATGCCTTTTGGCACCAATTTTTGAAATGCCTATCGGAAAATACATTTGGAATGCCTATCAGCACCTATATTTGAAATGCCTATCGACAACCACATCTCGAATGCCTATCGGCACCTATATTTGAAATGCCTATCGGCTTCTATATCTGAAATGCCTATCGACACCTATTTTTAAAATGCCAATCGGCAATTATATCTAAAATGCCTATCGGCACCTATATCTGAAATGCCTATCGGCACCTATTTTTGAAATGCCTATCGGAAACTACATCTAAAATGCCTATCAGCACCTATATTTGAAATGCCTATCGGCAACCATATCTGAAATGCCTATCGACACCTATATTTGAAATACCTATCGGCTTCTATATCTGAAATGCTTATCGGCACCTATTTTTAAAATGCCAATCGGCAACTATATCTGAAATGCCTATCGGCAACTACATCTGGAATGCCTATCGGCACCTATATTTGAAATGCCTATCGGCTTCTATATCTGAAATGCCTATCGACACCTATTTTTAAAATGCCAATCGGCAACTATATCTAAAATGCCTATCGGCACCTATATCTGAAATGCCAATCGGCACCAATTTTTGAAATGCCTATCGGAAACTACATCTTAAATGCCTATCAGCTCCTATATTTGAAATGCCTATCGGCAACCATATCTGGAATGCCTATCGGCACCTATATTTGAAATGCCTATCGGCTTCTATATCTGAAATGCCTATCGGCACCTATTTTTAAAATGCCAAACGGCAACTATATCTGAAATGCCTATCGGCACCTATATCTGAAATGCCTATCGGCACCTATTTTTGAAATGTCTTTCGGAAAGTACATCTGAAATGCCAATCTGCTCCTATATTTGAAATGCCTATCGGCAAACATATCTGAAATGCCTATCGACACCTATATTTGAAATACCTGTCGGCTTCTATATCTGAAATGCCTATCGGCACCTATATCTGAAATGCCTATCGGCATCAATTTTTGAAATGCCTATCGGAAACTACATCTAAAATGCCTATCAGCACCTATATTTGAAATGCCTATCGGCAACCATATCTGGAATGCCTATCGGCACCTATATTTGAAATGCCTATCATCTTCTATATCTGAAATGCCTATCGGCACCTATTTTTAAAATGCCAATTGGCCACTATATCTAAATGCCTATCGGCATCTATATCTGAAATGCCTATCGGCACCTATTTTTGAAATGCCTATCGGAAACTACATCTGAAATGCCTATCAGCACCTATATTTGAAATGCCTATCGGCAACCATATCTGGAATGCCTATCGGCACCTATATTTAAAATGCCTATCGGCTTCTATATCTGAAATGCCTATCGGCACCTATTTTTAAAATATATATCGGCAACTATATCTGAAATGCCTATCGGCACCTATATCTGAAATGCCTATCGGCACCTATTTTTGAAATGCCTATCAGAAACTACATCTGAAATGCCTATCAGCACCTATATTTGTAATGCCTATCGGCAACCATATCTGGAATGCCTATCGGCACCTATATTTGAAATGCCTATCGGCTTCTATATCTGAAATGCCTATCGGCACCTATTTTTAAAATGCCAATCGGCAACTATATCTGAAATGCCTATCGGCACCTATATCTGAAATGCCTATCGGCACCTATTTTTGAAATGCCTATCGGAAACTACATCTGAATTGCCTATCAGCACCTATATTTGAAAAGCCTATCGGCAACTATATTTGGAATGCCTATCGGCACCTATATTTGAAATGCCTATCGGCTTCTATATCTGAAATGCCTAGCGACACCTATTTTTAAAATGCCAATCGGCAACTATATCTGAAATGCCTTTCGGCATTTATATCTGAAATGCCTATCGACACCTATATTTGAAATGCCTATCGGCACCTATATTTTAAATGCCTATCGGCAACTATATCTGAAATGCCTATCGGCACCTATATTTGAAATACCTATCGGCTTCTATATCTGAAATGCCTAGCGGCACCTATTTTTAAAATGCCAATCGGCAACTATATCTGAAATGCCTTTCGGCATTTATATCTGAAAAGCCTATCGACACCTATATTTGAAATGCCTATCGGCACCTATATTTTAAATGCCTATCGGCAACTATATCTTAAATGCCTATCGGCACCTATATCTGAAATACCTATCGGCACCTATTTTTAAAATGCCTATCGGAAACTACATCTGAAATGCCTATCAGCACCTATATTTGAAATGCCTATCGGCAACCATATCTGAAATGCCTATCGATACCTATATTTGAAATACCTATCGGCATCTATATCTGAAATGCCTATCGGCACCTATTTTTAAAATGCCAATCGGTAACTATATCTGAAATGCTTATCGGCACCTATATCTGAAATGCCTTTTGGCACCAATTTTTGAAATGCCTATCGGAAAATACATTTGGAATGCCTATCAGCACCTATATTTGAAATGCCTATCGACAACCACATCTCGAATGCCTATCGGCACCTATATTTGAAATGCCTATCGGCTTCTATATCTGAAATGCCTATCGACACCTATTTTTAAAATGCCAATCGGCAATTATATCTAAAATGCCTATCGGCACCTATATCTGAAATGCCTATCGGCACCTATTTTTGAAATGCCTATCGGAAACTACATCTAAAATGCCTATCAGCACCTATATTTGAAATGCCTATCGGCAACCATATCTGAAATGCCTATCGACACCTATATTTGAAATACCTATCGGCTTCTATATCTGAAATGCTTATCGGCACCTATTTTTAAAATGCCAATCGGCAACTATATCTGAAATGCCTATCGGCAACTACATCTGGAATGCCTATCGGCACCTATATTTGAAATGCCTATCGGCTTCTATATCTGAAATGCCTATCGACACCTATTTTTAAAATGCCAATCGGCAACTATATCTAAAATGCCTATCGGCACCTATATCTGAAATGCCAATCGGCACCAATTTTTGAAATGCCTATCGGAAACTACATCTTAAATGCCTATCAGCTCCTATATTTGAAATGCCTATCGGCAACCATATCTGGAATGCCTATCGGCACCTATATTTGAAATGCCTATCGGCTTCTATATCTGAAATGCCTATCGGCACCTATTTTTAAAATGCCAAACGGCAACTATATCTGAAATGCCTATCGGCACCTATATCTGAAATGCCTATCGGCACCTATTTTTGAAATGTCTTTCGGAAAGTACATCTGAAATGCCAATCTGCTCCTATATTTGAAATGCCTATCGGCAAACATATCTGAAATGCCTATCGACACCTATATTTGAAATACCTGTCGGCTTCTATATCTGAAATGCCTATCGGCACCTATATCTGAAATGCCTATCGGCATCAATTTTTGAAATGCCTATCGGAAACTACATCTAAAATGCCTATCAGCACCTATATTTGAAATGCCTATCGGCAACCATATCTGGAATGCCTATCGGCACCTATATTTGAAATGCCTATCGGCTTCTATATCTGAAATGCCTATCGGCACCTATTTTTAAAATGCCAATTGGCCACTATATCTAAATGCCTATCGGCATCTATATCTGAAATGCCTATCGGCACCTATTTTTGAAATGCCTATCGGAAACTACATCTAAAATCCCTATCAGCACCTATATTTGAAATGCCTATCGGCAACCATATCTGGAATGCCTATCGGCACCTATATTTGAAATGCCTATCGGCTTCTATATCTGAAATGCCTATCGACACCTATTTTTAAAATGCCAATTGGCAACTATATCTTAAATGCCTATCGGCACCTATATCTGAAATGACTATCGGCACCTATTTTTGAAATGCTTATCGAAAACTACATCTGAAATGCCTATCAGCACATATATTTGAAATGCCTATCGGCAACCACATCAGAAATGCCTATCGGTAACTATTTCTGAAATGCCTTTCGGCATTTATATCTGAAATGCCTATCGACACCTATATTTGAAATGCCTATCGGCACCTATATTTTATATGCCTATCGGCAACTATATCTGATATGCCTATCGGCACCTATATCTGAAAAGCCTATCGGCACCTATTTTTGAAATGCCTTTTGGAAACTACATCTAAAATGCCTAACGGTACCTATTTTTAAAATGCCAATCGGCAACTATATCTGAAATGCCTATCAGCACCTATATTTGAAATCCCTATCGGAAACTACATCTGAAATGCCTATCAGTACCTATATTTGAAATGCCTATCGGCAACCATATCTGGAATGCTTATCGGCACCTATATTTGAAATGCCTATCGGCTTCTATATCTGAAATGCCTATCGGCACCTATTTTTAAAATGCCAATCGGCAACTATATCTGAAATGACTATCGGCACCTATATTTGAAATGCCTATCGGCACCTATTTTTGAAATGCCTATCGGAAACTACATCTGAAATGCCTATCAGCACCTATATTTGAAATGCCTATCGGCAACCATATCTGGAATGCCTATCGGCACCTATATTTAAAATGCCTATCGGCTTCTATATCTGAAATGCCTATCGGCACCTATTTTTAAAATATATATCGGCAACTATATCTGAAATGCCTATCGGCACCTATATCTGAAATGCCTATCGGCACCTATTTTTGAAATGCCTATCAGAAACTACATCTGAAATGCCTATCAGCACCTATATTTGTAATGCCTATCGGCAACCATATCTGGAATGCCTATCGGCACCTATATTTGAAATGCCTATCGGCTTCTATATCTGAAATGCCTATCGGCACCTATTTTTAAAATGCCAATCGGCAACTATATCTGAAATGCCTATCGGCACCTATATCTGAAATGCCTATCGGCACCTATTTTTGAAATGCCTATCGGAAACTACATCTGAATTGCCTATCAGCACCTATATTTGAAAAGCCTATCGGCAACTATATTTGGAATGCCTATCGGCACCTATATTTGAAATGCCTATCGGCTTCTATATCTGAAATGCCTAGCGGCACCTATTTTTAAAATGCCAATCGGCAACTATATCTGAAATGCCTTTCGGCATTTATATCTGAAATGCCTATCGACACCTATATTTGAAATGCCTATCGGCACCTATATTTTAAATGCCTATCGGCAACTATATCTGAAATGCCTATCGGCACCTATATTTGAAATACCTATCGGCTTCTATATCTGAAATGCCTAGCGGCACCTATTTTTAAAATGCCAATCGGCAACTATATCTGAAATGCCTTTCGGCATTTATATCTGAAATGCCTATCGACACCTATATTTGAAATGCCTATCGGCACCTATATTTTAAATGCCTATCGGCAACTATATCTTAAATGCCTATCGGCACCTATATCTGAAATGCCTATCGGTACCTATTTTTGAAATGCCTATCGGAAACTACATCTGAAATGCCTATCGGCACTTATATTTGGAATGCCTATCAACAACCATAGCTGGAATGCCTATCGGCACTTATATTTGAAATGCCTATCGGCTTCTATATCTAAAATGCCTATCGGCACCTATTTTAAAAATGCCAATCGGCAACTATATCTGAAATGCCTATCGGCACCTATATCTGAAATACCTATCGGCACCTATTTTTAAAATGCCTATCGGAAACTACATCTGAAATGCCTATCAGCACCTATATTTGAAATGCCTATCGGCAACCATATCTGAAATGCCTATCGATACCTATATTTGAAATACCTATCGGCATCTATATCTGAAATGCCTATCGGCACCTATTTTTAAAATGCCAATCGGTAACTATATCTGAAATGCCTATCGGCACCTATATTTGAAATGCCTATCGGCACCAATTTTTGAAATGCCTATCGGAAAATACATTTGGAATGCCTATCAGCACCTATATTTGAAATGCATATCGACAACCACATCTGGAATGCCTATCGGCACCTATATTTGAAATGCCTATCGGCTTCTATATCTGAAATGCCTATCGACACCTATTTTTAAAATGCCAATCGGCAATTATATCTAAAATGCCTATCGGCACCTATATCTGAAATGCCTATCGGCACCTATTTTTGAAATGCCTATCGGAAACTACATCTAAAATGCCTATCAGCACCTATATTTGAAATGCCTATCGGCAACCATATCTGAAATGCCTATCGACACCTATATTTGAAATACCTATCGGCTTCTATATCTGAAATGCTTATCGGCACCTATTTTTAAAATGCCAATCGGCAACTATATCTGAAATGCCTATCGGCAACTACATCTGGAATGCCTATCGGCACCTATATTTGAAATGCCTATCGGCTTCTATATCTGAAATGCCTATCGACACCTATTTTTAAAATGCCAATCGGCAACTATATCTAAAATGCCTATCGGCACCTATATCTGAAATGCCAATCGGCACCAATTTTTGAAATGCCTATCGGAAACAACATCTTAAATGCCTATCAGCTCCTATATTTGAAATGCCTATCGGCAACCATATCTGGAATGCCTATCGGCACCTATATTTGAAATGCCTATCGGCTTCTATATCTGAAATGCCTATCGGCACCTATTTTTAAAATGCCAAACGGCAACTATATCTGAAATGCCTATCGGCACCTATATCTGAAATGCCTATCGGCACCTATTTTTGAAATGTCTTTCGGAAAGTACATCTGAAATGCCAATCTGCTCCTATATTTGAAATGCCTATCGGCAAACATATCTGAAATGCCTATCGACACCTATATTTGAAATACCTGTCGGCTTCTATATCTGAAATGCCTATCGGCACCTGTTTTTAAAATGCCAATCGGCAACTATATCTGAAATGCCTATCGGCACCTATATCGGAAATGCCTATCGGCATCAATTTTTGAAATGCCTATCGGAAACTACATCTAAAATGCCTATCAGCACCTATATTTGAAATGCCTATCGGCAACCATATCTGGAATGCCTATCTGCACCTATATTTGAAATGCCTATCGGCTTCTATATCTGAAATGCCTATCGGCACCTATTTTTAAAATGCCAATTGGCCACTATATCTAAATGCCTATCGGCATCTATATCTGAAATGCCTATCGGCACCTATTTTTGAAATGCCTATCGGAAACTACATCTAAAATCCCTATCAGCACCTATATTTGAAATGCCTATCGGCAACCATATCTGGAATGCCTATCGGCACCTATATTTAAAATGCCTATCGGCTTCTATATCTGAAATGCCTATCGACACCTATTTTTAAAATGCCAATTG
Organism: Venustoraphidia nigricollis; assembly: GCA_034508555.1. Lineage (NCBI taxonomy): Eukaryota > Metazoa > Arthropoda > Insecta > Raphidioptera > Raphidiidae > Venustoraphidia > Venustoraphidia nigricollis. The sequence goes on along the minus strand of JAVRKA010000227.1, from coordinate 263,015 downwards.
GCAACTATATCTGAAATGCCTATCGGCACCTATATCTGAAATGACTATCGGCACCTATTTTTGAAATGCCTATCGGAAACTACATCTGAAATGCCTATCGGCACCTATATTTGAAATGCCTATCGGCAACCACATCTGAAATGCCTATCAGCACCTATATTTGAAATGCCTATCGGCTTCTATATCTGAAATGCCTATCAGCACCTATATTTGAAATGCCTATCGGCAACCATATCTGGAATGCCTATCGGCACCTATATTTGAAATGCCTATCGGCTTCTATATCTGAAATGCCTATCGGCACCTATTTTTAAAATGCCTATCGGCACCTATATCTGAAATGCCTATCGGCACCTATTTTTGAAATGCCTATCGGAAACTACATCTGAAATGCCTATCAGCACCTATATTTGAAATGCCTATCGGCAACCATATCTGGAATGCCTATCGGCACTTATATTTGAAATGCCTATCGGCTTCTATATCTAAAATGCCTATCGGCACCTATTTTTAAAATGCCAATCGGCAACTATATCTGAAATGCCTATCGGCACCTATATCTGAAATGCCTATCGGCACCTATTTTTAAAATGCCTATCGGAAACTACATCTGAAATGCCTATCAGCACCTATATTTGAAATGCCTATCGGCAACCATATCTGAAATGCCTATCGATACCTATATTTGAAATACCTATCGGCATCTATATCTGAAATGTCTATCGGCACCTATTTTTAAAATGCCAATCGGTAACTATATCTGAAATGCCTATCGGCACCTATATCTGAAATGCCTATCGGCACCAATTTTTGAAATGCCTATCGGAAAATACATTTGGAATGCCTATCAGCACCTATATTTGAAATGCCTATCGACAACCACATCTGGAATGCCTATCGGCACCTATATTTGAAATGCCTATCGGCTTCTATATCTGAAATGCCTATCGACACCTATTTTTAAAATGCCTATCGGAAACTACATCTAAAATGCCTATCAGCACCTATATTTGAAATGCCTATCGGCAACCATATCTGAAATGCCTATCGACACCTATATTTGAAATACCTATCGGCTTCTATATCTGAAATGCTTATCGGCACCTATTTTTAAAATGCCAATCGGCAACTATATCTAAAATGCCTATCGGCAACTACATCTGGAATGCCTATCGGCTCCTATATTTGAAATGCCTATCGGCTTCTATATCTGAAATGCCTATCGACACCTATTTTTAAAATGCCAATCGGCAACTATATCTAAAATGCCTATCGGCACCTATATCTGAAATGCCAATCGGCACCAATTTTTGAAATGCCTATCGGAAACTACATCTTAAATGCCTATCAGCTCCTATATTTGAAATGCCTATCGGCAACCATATCTGGAATGCCTATCGGCACCTATATTTGAAATGCCTATCGGCTTCTATATCTGAAATGCCTATCGGCACCTATTTTTAAAATGCCAAACGGCAACTATATCTGAAATGCCTATCGGCACCTATATCTGAAATGCCTATCGGCACCTATTTTTGAAATGTCTTTCGGAAACTACATCTGAAATGCCAATCTGCTCCTATATTTGAAATGCCTATCGGCAACCATATCTGAAATGCCTATCGACACCTATATTTGAAATACCTATCGGCTTCTATATCTGAAATGCCTATCGGCACCTGTTTTTAAAATGCCAATCGGCAACTATATCTGAAATGCCTATCGGCACCTATATCTGAAATGCCTATCGGCATCAATTTTTGAAATGCCTATCGGAAACTACATCTAAAATGCCTATCAGCACCTATATTTGAAATGCCTATCGGCAACCATATCTGGAATGCCTATCGGCACCTATATTTGAAATGCCTATCGGCTTCTATATCTGAAATGCCTATCGGCACATATTTTTAAAATGCCAATTGGCCACTATATCTAAATGCCTATCGGCATCTATATCTGAAATGCCTATCGGCACCTATTTTTGAAATGCCTATCGGAAACTACATCTAAAATCCCTATCAGCACCTATATTTGAAATGCCTATCGGCAACCATATCTGGAATGCCTATCGGCACCTATATTTGAAATGCCTATCGGCTTCTATATCTGAAATGCCTATCGACACCTATTTTTAAAATGCCAATTGGCAACTATATCTGAAATGCCTATCGGCACCTATATCTGAAATGACTATCGGCACCTATTTTTGAAATGCCTACCGGAAACTACATCTGAAATGCCTATCGGCACCTATATTTGAAATGCCTATCGGCTTCTATATCTGAAATGCCTATCGACACCTATTTTTAAAATGCCAATTGGCAACTATATCTGAAATGCCTATCGGCACCTATATCTGAAATGACTATCGGCACCTATTTTTGAAATGCCTATCGGAAACTACATCTGAAATGCCTATCAGCACCTATATTTGAAATGCCTATCGGCTTCTATATCTGAAATGCCTATCGACACCTATTTTTAAAATGCCAATTGGCAACTATATCTGAAATGCCTATTGGCACCTATATCTGAAATGCCTATCGGCACCTATTTTTAAAATGCCAATCGGCAACTATATCTTAAATGCCTATCGGCACCTATAACTGAAATGACTATCGGCACCTATTTTTGAAATGCCTACCGGAAACTACATCTGAAATGCCTATTAGCACCAATATTTGAAATGCCTATCGGCTACCATATCTGGAATGCCTATCGGCACCTATATTGAAATGCCTATCGGCTTCTATATCTGAAATGCCTATCGGCACCTATTTTTGAAATGCCAATCTGCAATTATATCTGAAGTGCCTATCAACACCTATATCTGAAATGCCTATCGGCACCTATTTTTGAAATCCCTATCGAAAACTACATCTGCAATGCCTATCAGCACCTATATTTGAAATGCCTATCGGCAACCACATCAGAAATGCCTATTGGCACCTATATCTGAAATGCCTTTCGGCATTTATATCTGAAATTCCTATCGACACCTATATTTGAAATGCCTATCGGCACCTATATTTTAAATACCTATCGGCAACTATATCTGATATGCCTATCGGCACCTATATCTGAAATGCCTATCGGCACCTATTTTTGAAATGCCTATCGGAAACTACATCTAAAATGCCTATCAGCACCTATATTTGAAATGCCTATCGGCAACCTTATCTGAAATGCCTATCGACACCTATATTTGAAATACCTTTCGGCCTCTATATCTGAAATGCCTATCGGCACCTATTTTAAAAATGCCTATCGGCAACCATATCTGAAATGCCTATCGGCACCTACATCTGAAATGCCTATCGGCACCTACATCTGAAATGCCTATCGGCACCAATTTTTGAAATGCCTATCGGAAACTACATCTGAAATGCCTATCAGCACCTATATTTGAAATGCCTATCGGCGTCTATATCTGAAATGCCTATCGGCACCTATTTTTAAAATGCCAATCGGCACCTATATCTGAAATGCCTTTCGGCATTTATATCTGAAATGCCTATCGACACCTATATTTGAAATGCCTATCGGCACCTATATTTTAAATGCCTATCGGCAACTATATCTGATATGCCTATCGGCACCTATATCTGAAAAGCCTATCGGCACTTATTTTTGAAATGCCTATCGAAAACTACATCTAAAATGCCTTTCTGCACCTATTTTTAAAATGCCATTCGGCAACTATATCTGAAATGCCTATCGGCACTTATATCTGAGATGCCTATCGGCACCTATTTTTGAAATGACTATCGGAAACTACATCTGAAATGCCTATCAGCACCTCTTATTTGAAATGCCTATCGGCAACCATATCTGAAATGCCTATCGACACCTATATTTGAAATACCTATCGGCCACTATATCTGAAATGCCTATCGGCACCTATTTTTAAAATGCCAATCGGCAACTATATCTGAAATGCCTATCGGCACCTATATCTGAAATGCCTATCGGCACCAATTTTTCAAATGCCTATCGGAAACTACATCTGAAATGCCTATCAGCACCTATATTTGAAATGCCTATCGGCAACCATAATTGGAATGCCTATAGGCACCTATATCTGAAATGCCTATCGGCACCTATATTTGAAATGCCTATCGGCTTCTATATCTGGAATGCCTATCGGCACCTATATTTGAAATGCCTATCGGCGTCTATATCTGAAATGCCTATCGGCACTTATTTTTAAAATGCCAATCGGCAACTATATCTGAAATGCCTTTAGGCACCTATATCTGAAATGCCTATCGGCACCTATTTTTGAAATGTCTTTCGGAAACTACATCTGAAATGCCTATCTGCTCCTATATTTGAAATGCCTATCGGCAACCATATCTAAAATGCCTATCGACACCTATGTTTTAAATACCTATCGGCTTCTATATCTGAAATGCTATCGGCACCTGTTTTTAAAATGCCAATCGGCAACTATATCTGAAATGCATATCGGCACCTATATCTGAAATGCCTATCGGCATCAATTTTTAAAATGCCTATCGGAAACTACATCTAAAATGCCTATCAGCACCTATATTTGAAATGCCTATCGGCAACCATATCTGGAATGCCTATCGGCACCTATATTTGAAGTGCCTATCGGCTTCTATACCTGAAATGCCTATCGGCACCTATTTTTAAAATGCCAATTGGCAACTATATCTGAAATGCCTATCGGCACCTATATCTAAATTGCCTATCGGCACCTATTTTTGAAATGCCTATCGGAAACTACATCTGAAATGCCTATCAGCACCTATATTTGAAATGCCTATCGGCAACCATATCTGGAATGCTTATCGGCACCTATATTTGAAATGCCTATCGTCTTCTATATCTGAAATGCCTATCGGCACCTATTTTTAAAATGCCAATCGGCAACTATATCTGAAATGCCTATCGGCACCTATATCTGAAATGCCTATCGGCACCTATTTTTGAAATGCCTATCGGAAACTACATCTGAAATGCCTATCAGCACCTATATTTGAAATGCATATCGGCAACCATATCTGGAATGCCTATCGGCACCTATATTTGAAACGCCTAACGGCTTCTATATCTAAAATGCCTATCGGCACCTATTTTTAAATTGCCAATCGGCAACTATATCTGTAATGCCTATCGGCACCTATATCTGAAATGCCTATCGGCACCTATTTTTGAAATGCCTATCAGAAACTACATATGAAATGCCTATCAGCACCAATATTTAAAATGCCTATCGGCAACCATATCTGAAATGCCTATCGACACCTATATTTGAAATACCTATCGGCTTCTATACCTTAAATGCCTATCGGCACCTATTTTTAAATTGCCAATCGGCAACTATATCTGAAATGCCTATCGGCACCTATATCTGAAATGCCTATCGGCACCAATTTTTGAAATGCCTATCATAAACTACATCTGAAATGCCTATCATAAACTACATCTGAAATGCCTATCAGCACCTATATTTGAAATGCCAATCGGCAACCATATCTGGAATGCCTATCGGCACAAATATTTGAAATGCCTATCGGCTTCTATATCTGAAATGCCTATCGGCACCTATTTTTAAAATGCCAATCGGCAACTATATCTGAAATGCCTATCGGCACCTATATCTGAAATGCCTTTGGGCACCTATTTTTGAAATGCCTATCGGAAACTACATCTGAAATGCCTATCAGCACCTATATTTGAAATGCCTATCGGCAACAATATCTGAAATGCCTATCGACACCTATATTTGAAATACCTATCGGCTTCTATATCTGAAATGCCTATCAACACCTATTTTTAAAATGCCAATCGAGAATATCAGAAATGCCTATCGGCACCTATATCTGAAATGCCTATCGGCACCAATTTTTGAAATGCCTATCGGAAACTACATCTGAAATGCCTATCAGTACCTATATTTGAAATGCCTATCGGCAACCATATCTGGAATGCTTATCGGCACCTATATTTGAAATGCCTATCGGCTTCTATATCTGAAATGCCTATCGGCACCTATTTTTAAAATGCCAATCGGCAACTATATCTGAAATGCCTATCGGCACCTATATCTGAAATGCCTATCGGCACCTATTTTTGAAATGCCTATCGGAAACTACATCTGAAATGCCTATCAGCACCTATATTTGAAATGCCTATCGGCAACCATATCTGGAATGCCTATCGGCACCTATATTTGAAATGCCTATCGGCTTCTATATCTGAAATGCCTATCGGCACCTATTTTTAAAATATATATCGGCAACTATATCTGAAATGCCTATCGGCACCTATATCTGAAATGCCTATCGGCACCTATTTTTGAAATGCCTATCGGAAACTACATCTGAAATGCCTATCAGCACCTATATTTGAAATGCCTATCGGCAACCATATCTGGAATGCCTATCGGCACCTATATTTGAAATGCCTATCGGCTTCTATATCTGAAATGCCTATCGGCACCTATTTTTAAAATGCCAATCAGCAACTATATCTGAAATGCCTATCGGCACCTATATCTGAAATGCCTATCGGCACCTATTTTTGAAATGCCTATCGGAAACTACATCTGAAATGCTTATCAGCACCTATATTTGAAAAGCCTATCGGCAACTATATTTGGAATGCCTATCGGCACCTATATTTGAAATGCCTATCGGCTTCTATATCTGAAATGCCTAGCGGCACCTATTTTTAAAATGCCAATCGGCAACTATATCTTAAATGCCTTTCGGCATTTATATCTGAAATGCCTATCGACACCTATATTTGAAATGCCTATCGGCACCTATATTTTAAATGCCTATCGGCAACTATATCTGAAATGCCTATCGGCACCCATATTTAAAATGCCTATCGGCTTCTATATTGAAATGCCTATCGACACCTATTTTTAAAATGCCAATTGGCAACTATATCTGAAATGCCTATCGGCACCTATATCTGAAATGCCTATCGGTACCTATTTTTGAAATGCCTATCGGAAACTACATCTGAAATGCCTATCGGCACTTATATTTGGAATGCCTATCAACAACCATATCTGGAATGCCTATCGGCACTTATATTTGAAATGCCTATCGGCTTCTATATCTAAAATGCCTATCGGCACCTATTTTTAAAATGCCAATCGGCAACTATATCTGAAATGCCTATCGGCACCTATATCTGAAATGCCTATCGGCACCTATTTTTAAAATGCCTATCGGAAACTACATCTGAAATGCCTATAAGCTCCTATATTTGAAATGCCTATCGGCAATTATATCTGGAATGCCTATCGGCACCTATATTTGAAATGCCTATCGGCTTCTATATCTGAAATGCCTATCGGCACCTATTTTTAAAATGCCAAACGGCAACTATATCTGAAATGCCTATCGGCACCTATATCTGAAATGCCTATCGGCACCTATTTTTGAAATGTCTTTCGGAAACTACATCTGAAATGCCAATCTGCTCCTATATTTGAAATGCCTATCGGCAACTACATCTGGAATGCCTATCGGCACCTATATTTGAAATGCCTATCGGCTTCTATATCTGAAATGCCTATCGACACCTATTTTTAAAATGCCAATCGGCAACTATATCTAAAATGCCTATCGGCACCTATATCTAAAATGCCTATCGGCACCTATTTTTGAAATGCCTATCGGAAACTACATCTAAAATGCCTATCAGCACCTATATTTGAAATGCCTATCGACAACCATATCTGAAATGCCTATCGACACCTATATTTGAAATACCTATCGGCTTCTATATCTGAAATGCTTATCGGCACCTATTTTTAAAATGCCAATCGGCAACTATATCTGAAATGCCTATCGGCACCTATATCTGAAATGCCAATCGGCACCAATTTTTGAAATGCCTATCGGAAACTACATCTTAAATGCCTATCAGCTCCTATATTTGAAATGCCTATCGGCAACCATATCTGGAATGCCTATCGGCACCTATATTTGAAATGCCTATCGGCTTCTATATCTGAAATGCCTATCGGCACCTATTTTTAAAATGCCAAACGGCAACTATATCTGAAATGCCTATCGGCACCTATATCTGAAATGCCTATCGGCACCTATTTTTGAAATGTCTTTCGGAAACTACATCTGAAATGCCAATCTGCTCCTATATTTGAAATGCCTATCGGCAACCATATCTGAAATGCCTATCGACACCTATATTTGAAATACCTATCGGCTTCTATATCTGAAATGCCTATCAACACCTATTTTTAAAATGCCAATTGGCCACTATATCTTAATGCCTATCGGCATCTATATCTGAAATGCCTATCGGCACCTATTTTTGAAATGCCTATCGGAAACTACATCTAAAATGCCTATCAGCACCTATATTTGAAATGCCTATCGGCAACCATATCTAGAAGGCCTATCGGCACCTATATTTGAAATGCCTATCGGCTTCTATATCTGAAATGCCTATCGGCACCTATTTTTAAAATGCCAATTGGCCACTATATCTAAATGTGTATCGGCATCTATATCTGAAATGCCTATCGTCACCTATTTTTGAAATGCCTATCGGAAACTACATCTAAATTGCCTATCAGCACCTATATTTGAAATGCCTATCGGCAACCATATCTGGAATGCCTATCGGCACCTATATTTGAAATGCCTATCGGCTTCTATATCTGAAATGCCTATCGACACCTATTTTTAAAATGTCAATTGGCAACTATATCTGAAATGCCTATCGGCACCTATATCTGAAATGACTATCGGCACCTATTTTTGAAATGCCTATCGGAAACTACATCTGAAATGCCTATCGGCACCTATATTTGAAATGCCTATCGGCTTCTATATCTGAAATGCCTATCGACACCTATTTTTAAAATGCCAATTGGCAACTATATCTGAAATGCCTATTGGCACCTATATCTGAAATGACTATCGGCACCTATTTTTGAAATGCCTATCGGAAACTACATCTGAAATGCCTATCAGCACCTATATTTGAAATGCCTATCGGCTTCTATATCTGAAATGCCTATCGACACCTATTTTTAAAATGCCAATTGGCAACTATATCTGAAATGCCTATTGGCACCTATATCTGAAATGCCTATCGGCACCTATTTTTAAAATGCCAATCGGCAACTATATCTGAAGTGCCTATCGGCACCTATATCTGAAATGACTATCGGCACCTATTTTTGAAATGCCTATCGGAAATTACATCTGAAATGCCTATCGGCACCTATATTTGAAATGCCTATCGGCTTCTATATCTGAAATGACTGTCGGCACCTATTTTTAAAATGCCAATTGGCAACTATATCTGAAATGCCTATCGGCACCTATAACTGAAATGACTATCGGCACCTATTTTTGAAATGCCTATCGGAAACTACATCTGAAATGCCTATCGGCACCTATATTTGAAATGCCTATCGGCTTCTATATCTGAAATGCCTGTCGGCACCTATTTTTAAAATGCCAATTGGCAACTATATCTGAAATGCCTATCGGCACCTATATCTGAAATGACTATCGGCACCTATTTTTGAAATGCCTATCGGAAACTACATCTGAAATGCCTATTAGCACCAATATTTGAAATGCCTATTGGCTACCATATCTGGAATGCCTATCGGCACCTATATTGAAATGCCTATCGGCTTCTATATCTGAAATGCCTATCGGCACCTATTTTTAAAATGCCAATCTGCAATTATATCTGAAGTGCCTATCGGCACCTATATCTGAAATGCCTATCGGCACCTATTTTTGAAATCCCTTTCGAAAACTACATCTGCAATGCCTATCAGCACCTATATTTGAAATGCCTATCGGCAACCACATCAGAAATGCCTATCGGCACCTATATCTGAAATGCCTTTCGGCATTTATATCTGAAATTCCTATCGACACCTATATTTGAAATGCCTATCGGCACCTATATTTTAAATGCCTATCGGCAACTATATCTGATATGCCTATCGGCACCTATATCTGAAATGCCTATCGGCACCTATTTTTGAAATGCCTATCGGAAACTACATCTAAAATGCCTATCAGCACCTATATTTGAAATGCCTATCGGCAACCATATCTGGAATGCCTATCGGCACCTATATTTGAAATGCCTATCGGCTTCTATATCTGGAATGCCTATCGGCACCTATATTTGAAATGCCTATCGGCGTCTATATCTGAAATGCCTATCGGCACCTATTTTTAAAATGCCAATCGGCACCTATATCTGAAATGCCTTTCGGCATTTATATCTGAAATGCCTATCGACACCTATATTTGAAATGCCTATCGGCACCTATATTTTAAATGCCTATCGGCAACTATATCTGATATGCCTATCGGCACCTATATCTGAAATGCCTATCGGCACTTATTTTTGAAATGCCTATCGAAAACTACATCTAAAATGCCTATCTGCACCTATTTTTAAAATGCCATTCGGCAACTATATCTGAAATGCCTATCGGCACCTATATCTGAAATGCCTATCGGCACGTATTTTTGAAATGACTATCGGAAACTACATCTAAAATGCCTATCAGCACCTATATTTGAAATGCCTATCGGCAACCATATCTGGAATGCCTATAGGCACCTATATCTGAAATGCCTATCGGCACCTATATTTGAAATGCCTATCGGCTTCTATATCTGGAATGCCTATCGGCACCTATATTTGAAATGCCTATCGGCGTCTATATCTGAAATGCCTATCGGCACCTATTTTTAAAATGCCAATCGGCAACTATATCTGAAATGCCTTTAGGCACCTATATCTGAAATGCCTATCGGCACCTATTTTTGAAATGCCTTTCGGAAACTACATCTGAAATGCCTATCTGCTCCTATATTTGAAATGCCTATCGGCAACCATATCTAAAATGCCTATCGACACCTATATTTTAAATACCTATCGGCTTCTATATCTGAAATGCTATCGGCACCTGTTTTTAAAATGCCAATCGGCAACTATATCTGAAATGCATATCTGCACCTATATCTGAAATGCCTATCGGCATCAATTTTTGAAATGCCTATCGGAAACTACATCTAAAATGCCTATCAGCACCTATATTTGAAATGCCTATCGGCAACCATATCTGGAATGCCTATCGGCACCTATATTTGAAGTGTCTATCGGCTTCTATATCTGAAATGCCTATCGGCACCTATTTTTAAAATGCCAATTGGCAACTATATCTGAAATGCCTATCGGCACCTATATCTGAAATGCCTATCGGCACCTATTTTTGAAATGCCTATCGGAAACTACATCTGAAATGCCTATCAGCACCTATATTTGAAATGCCTATCGGCAACCATATCTGGAATGCCTATCGGCACCTATATTTGAAATGCCTATCGTCTTCTATATCTGAAATGCCTATCGGCACCTATTTTTAAAATGCCAATCGGCAACTATATCTGAAATGCCTATCGGCACCTATATCTGAAATGCCTATCGGCACCTATATCTGAAATGCCTATCGGCACCTATTTTTGAAATGCCTATCAGAAACTATATATGAAATGCCTATCAGCACCAATATTTAAAATGCCTATCTACAACCATATCTCAAATGCCTATCGACACCTATATTTGAAATACCTATCGGCTTCTATATCTTAAATGCCTATCGGCACCTATTTTTAAAATGCCAATCGGCAACTATATCTGAAATGCCTATCGGCACCTATATCTGAAATGCCTATCGGCACCAATTTTTGAAATGCCTATCATAAACTACATCTGAAATGCCTATCAGCACCTATATTTGAAATGCCTATAGGCAACCATATCTGGAATGCCTATCGGCACAAATATTTGAAATACCTATCGGCTTCTATTTCTGAAATGCCTATCAACACCTATTTTTAAAATGCCAATCGAGAATATCAGAAATGCCTATCGGCACCAATTTTTGAAATGCCTATCGGAAACTACATCTGAAATGCCTATCAGTACCTATATTTGAAACGCCTATCGGCAACCATGTCTGGAATGCTTATCGGCACCTATATTTGAAATGCCTATCGGCTTCTATATCTGAAATGCCTATCGGCACCTATTTTTAAAATGCCAATCGGCAACTATATCTGAAATGACTATCGGCACCTATATCTGAAATGCCTATCGGCACCTATTTTTGAAATGCCTATCGGAAACTACATCTGAAATGCCTATCAGCACCTATATTTGAAATGCCTATCGGCAACCATATCTGGAATGCCTATCGGCACCTATATTTAAAATGCCTATCGGCTTCTATATCTGAAATGCCTATCGGCACCTATTTTTAAAATATATATCGGCAACTATATCTGAAATGCCTATCGGCACCTATATCTGAAATGCCTATCGGCACCTATTTTTGAAATGCCTATCAGAAACTACATCTGAAATGCCTATCAGCACCTATATTTGAAATGCCTATCGGCAACCATATCTGGAATGCCTATCGGCACCTATATTTGAAATGCCTATCGGCTTCTATATCTGAAATGCCTATCGGCACCTATTTTTAAAATGCCAATCGGCAACTATATCTGAAATGCCTATCGGCACCTATATCTGAAATGCCTATCGGCACCTATTTTTGAAATGCCTATCGGAAACTACATCTAAAGTGCCTATCAGCACCTATATTTGAAAAGCCTATCGGCAACTATATTTGGAATGCCTATCGGCACCTATATTTGAAATGCATATCGGCTTCTATATCTAAAATGCCTATCGGCACCTATATCTGAAATGCCTATCGGCACCTATTTTTGAAATGCCTATCGGAAACTACATCTAAAATGCCTATCAGCACCTATATTTGAAATGCCTATCGGCAACCATATCTGAAATGCCTATCGACACCTATATTTGAAATACCTATCGGCTTCTATATCTGAAATGCTTATCGGCACCTATTTTTAAAATGCCAATCGGCAACTATATCTGAAATGTCTATCGGCAACTACATCTGGAATGCCTATCGGCACCTATATTTGAAATGCCTATCGGCTTCTATATCTGAAATGCCTATCTGCACCTATTTTTAAAATGACAAACGGCAACTATATCTGAAATGCCTATCGGCACCTATATCTGAAATGCCTATCGGCACCTTTTTTTGAAATGTCTTTCGGAAAGTACATCTGAAATGCCAATCTGCTCCTATATTTGAAATGCCTATCGGCAAACATATCTGAAATGCCTATCGACACCTATATTTGAAATACCTATCGGCTTCTATATCTGAAATGCCTATCGGCACCTGTTTTTAAAATGCCAATCGGCAACTATATCTGAAATGCCTATCGGCACCTATATCTGAAATGCCTATCGGCATCAATTTTTGAAATGCCTATCGGAAACTACATCTAAAATGCCTATCAGCACCTATATTTGAAATGCCTATCGGCAACCATATCTGAAATGCCTATCGGCACCTATATTTGAAATGCCTATCGGCTTCTATATCTGAAATGCCTATCGGCACCTATTTTTAAAATGCCAATTGGCCACTATATCTAAATGCCTATCGGCATCTATATCTGAAATGCCTATCGGCACCTATTTTTTAATGCCTATCGGAAACTACATCTAAAATCCCTATCAGCACCTATATTTGAAATGCCTATCGGCAACCATATCTGGAATGCCTATCGGCACCTATATTTGAAATGCCTATCGGCTTCTATATCTGAAATGCCTATCGACACCTATTTTTAAAATGCCAATTGGCAACTATATCTGAAATGCCTATCGGCACCTATATCTGAAATTACTATCGGCACCTATTTTTGAAATGCCTATCGGAAACTACATCTGAAATGCCTATCGGCACCTATATTTGAAATGCCTATCGGCAACCACATCTGAAATGCCTATCAGCACCTATATTTGAAATGCCTATCGGCTTCTATATCTGAAATGCCTATCGGCACTTATTTTTAAAATGCCAATCGGCAACTATATCTGAAGTGCCTATTGGCACCTATATCTGAAATACATATCGGCACCTATTTTTGAAATGCTTATCGAAAATTACATCTGAAATGCCTATAAGCACATATATTTGAAATGCCTATCGGCAACCACATCAGAAATGCCTATCGGTAACTATATCTGAAATGCCTTTCGGCATTTATATCTGAAATGCCTATCGACACCTATATTTGAAATGCCTATCGGCACCTATATTTTATATGCCTATCGGCAACTATATCTGATATGCCTATCGGCACCTATATCTGAAAAGCCTATCGGCACCTATTTTTTAAATGCCTATCGGAAACTACATCTAAAATGCCTAACGGTACCTATTTTTAAAATGCCAATCGGCAACTATATCTGAAATGCCTATCAGCACCTATATTTGAAATCCCTATCGGCAACCATATCTGAAATGCCTATCGACACCTATATTTAAAATGCCTATCGGCAACCATATCTGGAATGCTTATCGGCACCTATATTTGAAATGCCTATCGGCTTCTATATCTGAAATGCCTATCGGCACCTATTTTTAAAATGCCAATCGGCAACTATATCTGAAATGCCTATCGGCACGTATATCTGAAATGCCTATCGGCACCTATTTTTAAAATGCCTATCGGAAACTACATCTGAAATGCCTATCAGCGCCTATATTTGAAATGCCTATCGGCAACTATATCTGGAATGCCTATCGGCACCTATATTTGAAATGCCTATCGGCTTCTATATCTGAAATGCCTATCGGCACCTATTTTTAAAATGCCAATCTGCAACTATATCTGAAATGCCTATCGGCACCTATATTTGAATTGCCTATCGGCACATATTTTTGAAATGCCTATCGGAAAATATATCTGAAATGCCTATCAGCACCTATATTTGAAATGTCTATCGGCAACCATATCTGAAATGCCTATCGACACCTATATTTGAAATACCTATCGGCTACTATATCTGAAATGCCTATCGGCACCTATTTTTAAAATGCCAATCGGCAACTATATCTGAAATGCCTATCGGCACCTATATCTGAAATGCCTATCGGCACCAATTTTTGAAATGCCTATCGGAAACTACATCTGAAATGCCTATCAGCACCTCTATTTGAAATGCCTATCGGCAACCATATCTGGAATGCCTATCGGCACCTATATTTGAAATGCCTATCGGCTTCTATATCTGAAATGCCTATCGACACCTATGTTTAAAATGCCAATTGGCAACTATATCTGAAATGCCTATCGGCACCTATATCTGAAATACCTATCGGCTTCTATATCTGAAATGCCTATCGGCACCTATTTTTAAAATGCCAATCGGCAACTATATCTGAAATGCCTATCGGCACCTATATCTTAAATGCCTATCGGCACCAATTTTTGAAATGCCTATCGGAAACTACATCTGAAATGCCTATCAGTACCTATATTTGAAATGCCTATCGGCAACCATATCTGGAATGCTTATCGGCACCTATATTTGAAATGCCTATCGGCTTCTATATCTGAAATGCCTATCGGCACCTATTTTTAAAATGCCAATCGGCAACTATATCTGAAATGACTATCGGCACCTATATCTGAAATGCCTATCGGCACCTATTTTTGAAATGCCTATCGGAAACTACATCTGAAATGCCTATCAGCACCTATATTTGAAATGCCTATCGGCAACCATATCTGGAATGCCTATCGGCACCTATATTTAAAATGCCTATCGGCTTCTATATCTGAAATGCCTATCGGCACCTATTTTTAAAATATATATCGGCAACTATATCTGAAATGCCTATCGGCACCTATATCTGAAATGCCTATCGGCACCTATTTTTGAAATGCCTATCAGAAACTACATCTGAAATGCCTATCAGCACCTATATTTGTAATGCCTATCGGCAACCA
The DNA here is from genome assembly GCA_034508555.1 of Venustoraphidia nigricollis. NCBI lineage: Eukaryota > Metazoa > Arthropoda > Insecta > Raphidioptera > Raphidiidae > Venustoraphidia > Venustoraphidia nigricollis. The sequence goes on along the minus strand of JAVRKA010000227.1, from coordinate 247,098 downwards.
TATCTGGAATGCCTATCGGCACCTATATTTGAAATGCCTATCGGCTTCTATATCTGAAATGCCTATCGGCACCTATTTTTAAAATGCCAATCGGCAACTATATCTGAAATGCCTATCGGCACCTATATCTGAAATGCCTATCGGCACCTATTTTTGAAATGCCTATCGGAAACTACATCTGAATTGCCTATCAGCACCTATATTTGAAAAGCCTATCGGCAACTATATTTGGAATGCCTATCGGCACCTATATTTGAAATGCCTATCGGCTTCTATATCTGAAATGCCTAGCGGCACCTATTTTTAAAATGCCAATCGGCAACTATATCTGAAATGCCTTTCGGCATTTATATCTGAAATGCCTATCGACACCTATATTTGAAATGCCTATCGGCACCTATATTTTAAATGCCTATCGGCAACTATATCTGAAATGCCTATCGGCACCTATATTTGAAATACCTATCGGCTTCTATATCTGAAATGCCTAGCGGCACCTATTTTTAAAATGCCAATCGGCAACTATATCTGAAATGCCTTTCGGCATTTATATCTGAAAAGCCTATCGACACCTATATTTGAAATGCCTATCGGCACCTATATTTTAAATGCCTATCGGCAACTATATCTTAAATGCCTATCGGCACCTATATCTGAAATACCTATCGGCACCTATTTTTAAAATGCCTATCGGAAACTACATCTGAAATGCCTATCAGCACCTATATTTGAAATGCCTATCGGCAACCATATCTGAAATGCCTATCGATACCTTTATTTGAAATACCTATCGGCATCTATATCTGAAATGCCTATCGGCACCTATTTTTAAAATGCCAATCGGTAACTATATCTGAAATGCTTATCGGCACCTATATCTGAAATGCCTTTTGGCACCAATTTTTGAAATGCCTATCGGAAAATACATTTGGAATGCCTATCAGCACCTATATTTGAAATGCCTATCGACAACCACATCTCGAATGCCTATCGGCACCTATATTTGAAATGCCTATCGGCTTCTATATCTGAAATGCCTATCGACACCTATTTTTAAAATGCCAATCGGCAATTATATCTAAAATGCCTATCGGCACCTATATCTGAAATGCCTATCGGCACCTATTTTTGAAATGCCTATCGGAAACTACATCTAAAATGCCTATCAGCACCTATATTTGAAATGCCTATCGGCAACCATATCTGAAATGCCTATCGACACCTATATTTGAAATACCTATCGGCTTCTATATCTGAAATGCTTATCGGCACCTATTTTTAAAATGCCAATCGGCAACTATATCTGAAATGCCTATCGGCAACTACATCTGGAATGCCTATCGGCACCTATATTTGAAATGCCTATCGGCTTCTATATCTGAAATGCCTATCGACACCTATTTTTAAAATGCCAATCGGCAACTATATCTAAAATGCCTATCGGCACCTATATCTGAAATGCCAATCGGCACCAATTTTTGAAATGCCTATCGGAAACTACATCTTAAATGACTATCAGCTCCTATATTTGAAATGCCTATCGGCAACCATATCTGGAATGCCTATCGGCACCTATATTTGAAATGCCTATCGGCTTCTATATCTGAAATGCCTATCGGCACCTATTTTTAAAATGCCAAACGGCAACTATATCTGAAATGCCTATCGGCACCTATATCTGAAATGCCTATCGGCACCTATTTTTGAAATGTCTTTCGGAAAGTACATCTGAAATGCCAATCTGCTCCTATATTTGAAATGCCTATCGGCAAACATATCTGAAATGCCTATCGACACCTATATTTGAAATACCTGTCGGCTTCTATATCTGAAATGCCTATCGGCACCTATATCTGAAATGCCTATCGGCATCAATTTTTGAAATGCCTATCGGAAACTACATCTAAAATGCCTATCAGCACCTATATTTGAAATGCCTATCGGCAACCATATCTGGAATGCCTATCGGCACCTATATTTGAAATGCCTATCATCTTCTATATCTGAAATGCCTATCGGCACCTATTTTTAAAATGCCAATTGGCCACTATATCTAAATGCCTATCGGCATCTATATCTGAAATGCCTATCGGCACCTATTTTTGAAATGCCTATCGGAAACTACATCTGAAATGCCTATCAGCACCTATATTTGAAATGCCTATCGGCAACCATATCTGGAATGCCTATCGGCACCTATATTTAAAATGCCTATCGGCTTCTATATCTGAAATGCCTATCGGCACCTATTTTTAAAATATATATCGGCAACTATATCTGAAATGCCTATCGGCACCTATATCTGAAATGCCTATCGGCACCTATTTTTGAAATGCCTATCAGAAACTACATCTGAAATGCCTATCAGCACCTATATTTGTAATGCCTATCGGCAACCATATCTGGAATGCCTATCGGCACCTATATTTGAAATGCCTATCGGCTTCTATATCTGAAATGCCTATCGGCACCTATTTTTAAAATGCCAATCGGCAACTATATCTGAAATGCCTATCGGCACCTATATCTGAAATGCCTATCGGCACCTATTTTTGAAATGCCTATCGGAAACTACATCTGAATTGCCTATCAGCACCTATATTTGAAAAGCCTATCGGCAACTATATTTGGAATGCCTATCGGCACCTATATTTGAAATGCCTATCGGCTTCTATATCTGAAATGCCTAGCGACACCTATTTTTAAAATGCCAATCGGCAACTATATCTGAAATGCCTTTCGGCATTTATATCTGAAATGCCTATCGACACCTATATTTGAAATGCCTATCGGCACCTATATTTTAAATGCCTATCGGCAACTATATCTGAAATGCCTATCGGCACCTATATTTGAAATACCTATCGGCTTCTATATCTGAAATGCCTAGCGGCACCTATTTTTAAAATGCCAATCGGCAACTATATCTGAAATGCCTTTCGGCATTTATATCTGAAAAGCCTATCGACACCTATATTTGAAATGCCTATCGGCACCTATATTTTAAATGCCTATCGGCAACTATATCTTAAATGCCTATCGGCACCTATATCTGAAATACCTATCGGCACCTATTTTTAAAATGCCTATCGGAAACTACATCTGAAATGCCTATCAGCACCTATATTTGAAATGCCTATCGGCAACCATATCTGAAATGCCTATCGATACCTATATTTGAAATACCTATCGGCATCTATATCTGAAATGCCTATCGGCACCTATTTTTAAAATGCCAATCGGTAACTATATCTGAAATGCTTATCGGCACCTATATCTGAAATGCCTTTTGGCACCAATTTTTGAAATGCCTATCGGAAAATACATTTGGAATGCCTATCAGCACCTATATTTGAAATGCCTATCGACAACCACATCTCGAATGCCTATCGGCACCTATATTTGAAATGCCTATCGGCTTCTATATCTGAAATGCCTATCGACACCTATTTTTAAAATGCCAATCGGCAATTATATCTAAAATGCCTATCGGCACCTATATCTGAAATGCCTATCGGCACCTATTTTTGAAATGCCTATCGGAAACTACATCTAAAATGCCTATCAGCACCTATATTTGAAATGCCTATCGGCAACCATATCTGAAATGCCTATCGACACCTATATTTGAAATACCTATCGGCTTCTATATCTGAAATGCTTATCGGCACCTATTTTTAAAATGCCAATCGGCAACTATATCTGAAATGCCTATCGGCAACTACATCTGGAATGCCTATCGGCACCTATATTTGAAATGCCTATCGGCTTCTATATCTGAAATGCCTATCGACACCTATTTTTAAAATGCCAATAGGCAACTATATCTAAAATGCCTATCGGCACCTATATCTGAAATGCCAATCGGCACCAATTTTTGAAATGCCTATCGGAAACTACATCTTAAATGCCTATCAGCTCCTATATTTGAAATGCCTATCGGCAACCATATCTGGAATGCCTATCGGCACCTATATTTGAAATGCCTATCGGCTTCTATATCTGAAATGCCTATCGGCACCTATTTTTAAAATGCCAAACGGCAACTATATCTGAAATGCCTATCGGCACCTATATCTGAAATGCCTATCGGCACCTATTTTTGAAATGTCTTTCGGAAAGTACATCTGAAATGCCAATCTGCTCCTATATTTGAAATGCCTATCGGCAAACATATCTGAAATGCCTATCGACACCTATATTTGAAATACCTGTCGGCTTCTATATCTGAAATGCCTATCGGCACCTATATCTGAAATGCCTATCGGCATCAATTTTTGAAATGCCTATCGGAAACTACATCTAAAATGCCTATCAGCACCTATATTTGAAATGCCTATCGGCAACCATATCTGGAATGCCTATCGGCACCTATATTTGAAATGCCTATCGGCTTCTATATCTGAAATGCCTATCGGCACCTATTTTTAAAATGCCAATTGGCCACTATATCTAAATGCCTATCGGCATCTATATCTGAAATGCCTATCGGCACCTATTTTTGAAATGCCTATCGGAAACTACATCTAAAATCCCTATCAGCACCTATATTTGAAATGCCTATCGGCAACCATATCTGGAATGCCTATCGGCACCTATATTTGAAATGCCTATCGGCTTCTATATCTGAAATGCCTATCGACACCTATTTTTAAAATGCCAATTGGCAACTATATCTTAAATGCCTATCGGCACCTATATCTGAAATGACTATCGGCACCTATTTTTGAAATGCTTATCGAAAACTACATCTGAAATGCCTATCAGCACATATATTTGAAATGCCTATCGGCAACCACATCAGAAATGCCTATCGGTAACTATTTCTGAAATGCCTTTCGGCATTTATATCTGAAATGCCTATCGACACCTATATTTGAAATGCCTATCGGCACCTATATTTTATATGCCTATCGGCAACTATATCTGATATGCCTATCGGCACCTATATCTGAAAAGCCTATCGGCACCTATTTTTGAAATGCCTTTTGGAAACTACATCTAAAATGCCTAACGGTACCTATTTTTAAAATGCCAATCGGCAACTATATCTGAAATGCCTATCAGCACCTATATTTGAAATCCCTATCGGAAACTACATCTGAAATGCCTATCAGTACCTATATTTGAAATGCCTATCGGCAACCATATCTGGAATGCTTATCGGCACCTATATTTGAAATGCCTATCGGCTTCTATATCTGAAATGCCTATCGGCACCTATTTTTAAAATGCCAATCGGCAACTATATCTGAAATGACTATCGGCACCTATATTTGAAATGCCTATCGGCACCTATTTTTGAAATGCCTATCGGAAACTACATCTGAAATGCCTATCAGCACCTATATTTGAAATGCCTATCGGCAACCATATCTGGAATGCCTATCGGCACCTATATTTAAAATGCCTATCGGCTTCTATATCTGAAATGCCTATCGGCACCTATTTTTAAAATATATATCGGCAACTATATCTGAAATGCCTATCGGCACCTATATCTGAAATGCCTATCGGCACCTATTTTTGAAATGCCTATCAGAAACTACATCTGAAATGCCTATCAGCACCTATATTTGTAATGCCTATCGGCAACCATATCTGGAATGCCTATCGGCACCTATATTTGAAATGCCTATCGGCTTCTATATCTGAAATGCCTATCGGCAGCTATTTTTAAAATGCCAATCGGCAACTATATCTGAAATGCCTATCGGCACCTATATCTGAAATGCCTATCGGCACCTATTTTTGAAATGCCTATCGGAAACTACATCTGAATTGCCTATCAGCACCTATATTTGAAAAGCCTATCGGCAACTATATTTGGAATGCCTATCGGCACCTATATTTGAAATGCCTATCGGCTTCTATATCTGAAATGCCTAGCGGCACCTATTTTTAAAATGCCAATCGGCAACTATATCTGAAATGCCTTTCGGCATTTATATCTGAAATGCCTATCGACACCTATATTTGAAATGCCTATCGGCACCTATATTTTAAATGCCTATCGGCAACTATATCTGAAATGCCTATCGGCACCTATATTTGAAATACCTATCGGCTTCTATATCTGAAATGCCTAGCGGCACCTATTTTTAAAATGCCAATCGGCAACTATATCTGAAATGCCTTTCGGCATTTATATCTGAAATGCCTATCGACACCTATATTTGAAATGCCTATCGGCACCTATATTTTAAATGCCTATCGGCAACTATATCTTAAATGCCTATCGGCACCTATATCTGAAATGCCTATCGGTACCTATTTTTGAAATGCCTATCGGAAACTACATCTGAAATGCCTATCGGCACTTATATTTGGAATGCCTATCAACAACCATAGCTGGAATGCCTATCGGCACTTATATTTGAAATGCCTATCGGCTTCTATATCTAAAATGCCTATCGGCACCTATTTTAAAAATGCCAATCGGCAACTATATCTGAAATGCCTATCGGCACCTATATCTGAAATACCTATCGGCACCTATTTTTAAAATGCCTATCGGAAACTACATCTGAAATGCCTATCAGCACCTATATTTGAAATGCCTATCGGCAACCATATCTGAAATGCCTATCGATACCTATATTTGAAATACCTATCGGCATCTATATCTGAAATGCCTATCGGCACCTATTTTTAAAATGCCAATCGGTAACTATATCTGAAATGCCTATCGGCACCTATATTTGAAATGCCTATCGGCACCAATTTTTGAAATGCCTATCGGAAAATACATTTGGAATGCCTATCAGCACCTATATTTGAAATGCATATCGACAACCACATCTGGAATGCCTATCGGCACCTATATTTGAAATGCCTATCGGCTTCTATATCTGAAATGCCTATCGACACCTATTTTTAAAATGCCAATCGGCAATTATATCTAAAATGCCTATCGGCACCTATATCTGAAATGCCTATCGGCACCTATTTTTGAAATGCCTATCGGAAACTACATCTAAAATGCCTATCAGCACCTATATTTGAAATGCCTATCGGCAACCATATCTGAAATGCCTATCGACACCTATATTTGAAATACCTATCGGCTTCTATATCTGAAATGCTTATCGGCACCTATTTTTAAAATGCCAATCGGCAACTATATCTGAAATGCCTATCGGCAACTACATCTGGAATGCCTATCGGCACCTATATTTGAAATGCCTATCGGCTTCTATATCTGAAATGCCTATCGACACCTATTTTTAAAATGCCAATCGGCAACTATATCTAAAATGCCTATCGGCACCTATATCTGAAATGCCAATCGGCACCAATTTTTGAAATGCCTATCGGAAACAACATCTTAAATGCCTATCAGCTCCTATATTTGAAATGCCTATCGGCAACCATATCTGGAATGCCTATCGGCACCTATATTTGAAATGCCTGTCGGCTTCTATATCTGAAATGCCTATCGGCACCTATTTTTAAAATGCCAAACGGCAACTATATCTGAAATGCCTATCGGCACCTATATCTGAAATGCCTATCGGCACCTATTTTTGAAATGTCTTTCGGAAAGTACATCTGAAATGCCAATCTGCTCCTATATTTGAAATGCCTATCGGCAAACATATCTGAAATGCCTATCGACACCTATATTTGAAATACCTGTCGGCTTCTATATCTGAAATGCCTATCGGCACCTGTTTTTAAAATGCCAATCGGCAACTATATCTGAAATGCCTATCGGCACCTATATCGGAAATGCCTATCGGCATCAATTTTTGAAATGCCTATCGGAAACTACATCTAAAATGCCTATCAGCACCTATATTTGAAATGCCTATCGGCAACCATATCTGGAATGCCTATCTGCACCTATATTTGAAATGCCTATCGGCTTCTATATCTGAAATGCCTATCGGCACCTATTTTTAAAATGCCAATTGGCCACTATATCTAAATGCCTATCGGCATCTATATCTGAAATGCCTATCGGCACCTATTTTTGAAATGCCTATCGGAAACTACATCTAAAATCCCTATCAGCACCTATATTTGAAATGCCTATCGGCAACCATATCTGGAATGCCTATCGGCACCTATATTTAAAATGCCTATCGGCTTCTATATCTGAAATGCCTATCGACACCTATTTTTAAAATGCCAATTGGCAACTATATCTGAAATGCCTATCGGCACCTATATCTGAAATGACTATCGGCACCTATTTTTGAAATGCCTATCGGAAACTACATCTGAAATGCCTATCGGCACCTATATTTGAAATGCCTATCGGCAACCACATCTGAAATGCCTATCAGCACCTATATTTGAAATGCCTATCGGCTTCTATATCTGAAATGCCTATCAGCACCTATATTTGAAATGCCTATCGGCAACCATATCTGGAATGCCTATCGGCACCTATATTTGAAATGCCTATCGGCTTCTATATCTGAAATGCCTATCGGCACCTATTTTTAAAATGCCTATCGGCACCTATATCTGAAATGCCTATCGGCACCTATTTTTGAAATGCCTATCGGAAACTACATCTGAAATGCCTATCAGCACCTATATTTGAAATGCCTATCGGCAACCATATCTGGAATGCCTATCGGCACTTATATTTGAAATGCCTATCGGCTTCTATATCTAAAATGCCTATCGGCACCTATTTTTAAAATGCCAATCGGCAACTATATCTGAAATGCCTATCGGCACCTATATCTGAAATGCCTATCGGCACCTATTTTTAAAATGCCTATCGGAAACTACATCTGAAATGCCTATCAGCACCTATATTTGAAATGCCTATCGGCAACCATATCTGAAATGCCTATCGATACCTATATTTGAAATACCTATCGGCATCTATATCTGAAATGTCTATCGGCACCTATTTTTAAAATGCCAATCGGTAACTATATCTGAAATGCCTATCGGCACCTATATCTGAAATGCCTATCGGCACCAATTTTTGAAATGCCTATCGGAAAATACATTTGGAATGCCTATCAGCACCTATATTTGAAATGCCTATCGACAACCACATCTGGAATGCCTATCGGCACCTATATTTGAAATGCCTATCGGCTTCTATATCTGAAATGCCTATCGACACCTATTTTTAAAATGCCTATCGGAAACTACATCTAAAATGCCTATCAGCACCTATATTTGAAATGCCTATCGGCAACCATATCTGAAATGCCTATCGACACCTATATTTGAAATACCTATCGGCTTCTATATCTGAAATGCTTATCGGCACCTATTTTTAAAATGCCAATCGGCAACTATATCTAAAATGCCTATCGGCAACTACATCTGGAATGCCTATCGGCTCCTATATTTGAAATGCCTATCGGCTTCTATATCTGAAATGCCTATCGACACCTATTTTTAAAATGCCAATCGGCAACTATATCTAAAATGCCTATCGGCACCTATATCTGAAATGCCAATCGGCACCAATTTTTGAAATGCCTATCGGAAACTACATCTTAAATGCCTATCAGCTCCTATATTTGAAATGCCTATCGGCAACCATATCTGGAATGCCTATCGGCACCTATATTTGAAATGCCTATCGGCTTCTATATCTGAAATGCCTATCGGCACCTATTTTTAAAATGCCAAACGGCAACTATATCTGAAATGCCTATCGGCACCTATATCTGAAATGCCTATCGGCACCTATTTTTGAAATGTCTTTCGGAAACTACATCTGAAATGCCAATCTGCTCCTATATTTGAAATGCCTATCGGCAACCATATCTGAAATGCCTATCGACACCTATATTTGAAATACCTATCGGCTTCTATATCTGAAATGCCTATCGGCACCTGTTTTTAAAATGCCAATCGGCAACTATATCTGAAATGCCTATCGGCACCTATATCTGAAATGCCTATCGGCATCAATTTTTGAAATGCCTATCGGAAACTACATCTAAAATGCCTATCAGCACCTATATTTGAAATGCCTATCGGCAACCATATCTGGAATGCCTATCGGCACCTATATTTGAAATGCCTATCGGCTTCTATATCTGAAATGCCTATCGGCACATATTTTTAAAATGCCAATTGGCCACTATATCTAAATGCCTATCGGCATCTATATCTGAAATGCCTATCGGCACCTATTTTTGAAATGCCTATCGGAAACTACATCTAAAATCCCTATCAGCACCTATATTTGAAATGCCTATCGGCAACCATATCTGGAATGCCTATCGGCACCTATATTTGAAATGCCTATCGGCTTCTATATCTGAAATGCCTATCGACACCTATTTTTAAAATGCCAATTGGCAACTATATCTGAAATGCCTATCGGCACCTATATCTGAAATGACTATCGGCACCTATTTTTGAAATGCCTACCGGAAACTACATCTGAAATGCCTATCGGCACCTATATTTGAAATGCCTATCGGCTTCTATATCTGAAATGCCTATCGACACCTATTTTTAAAATGCCAATTGGCAACTATATCTGAAATGCCTATCGGCACCTATATCTGAAATGACTATCGGCACCTATTTTTGAAATGCCTATCGGAAACTACATCTGAAATGCCTATCAGCACCTATATTTGAAATGCCTATCGGCTTCTATATCTGAAATGCCTATCGACACCTATTTTTAAAATGCCAATTGGCAACTATATCTGAAATGCCTATTGGCACCTATATCTGAAATGCCTATCGGCACCTATTTTTAAAATGCCAATCGGCAACTATATCTTAAATGCCTATCGGCACCTATAACTGAAATGACTATCGGCACCTATTTTTGAAATGCCTACCGGAAACTACATCTGAAATGCCTATTAGCACCAATATTTGAAATGCCTATCGGCTACCATATCTGGAATGCCTATCGGCACCTATATTGAAATGCCTATCGGCTTCTATATCTGAAATGCCTATCGGCACCTATTTTTGAAATGCCAATCTGCAATTATATCTGAAGTGCCTATCAACACCTATATCTGAAATGCCTATCGGCACCTATTTTTGAAATCCCTATCGAAAACTACATCTGCAATGCCTATCAGCACCTATATTTGAAATGCCTATCGGCAACCACATCAGAAATGCCTATTGGCACCTATATCTGAAATGCCTTTCGGCATTTATATCTGAAATTCCTATCGACACCTATATTTGAAATGCCTATCGGCACCTATATTTTAAATACCTATCGGCAACTATATCTGATATGCCTATCGGCACCTATATCTGAAATGCCTATCGGCACCTATTTTTGAAATGCCTATCGGAAACTACATCTAAAATGCCTATCAGCACCTATATTTGAAATGCCTATCGGCAACCTTATCTGAAATGCCTATCGACACCTATATTTGAAATACCTTTCGGCCTCTATATCTGAAATGCCTATCGGCACCTATTTTAAAAATGCCTATCGGCAACCATATCTGAAATGCCTATCGGCACCTACATCTGAAATGCCTATCGGCACCTACATCTGAAATGCCTATCGGCACCAATTTTTGAAATGCCTATCGGAAACTACATCTGAAATGCCTATCAGCACCTATATTTGAAATGCCTATCGGCGTCTATATCTGAAATGCCTATCGGCACCTATTTTTAAAATGCCAATCGGCACCTATATCTGAAATGCCTTTCGGCATTTATATCTGAAATGCCTATCGACACCTATATTTGAAATGCCTATCGGCACCTATATTTTAAATGCCTATCGGCAACTATATCTGATATGCCTATCGGCACCTATATCTGAAAAGCCTATCGGCACTTATTTTTGAAATGCCTATCGAAAACTACATCTAAAATGCCTTTCTGCACCTATTTTTAAAATGCCATTCGGCAACTATATCTGAAATGCCTATCGGCACTTATATCTGAGATGCCTATCGGCACCTATTTTTGAAATGACTATCGGAAACTACATCTGAAATGCCTATCAGCACCTCTTATTTGAAATGCCTATCGGCAACCATATCTGAAATGCCTATCGACACCTATATTTGAAATACCTATCGGCCACTATATCTGAAATGCCTATCGGCACCTATTTTTAAAATGCCAATCGGCAACTATATCTGAAATGCCTATCGGCACCTATATCTGAAATGCCTATCGGCACCAATTTTTCAAATGCCTATCGGAAACTACATCTGAAATGCCTATCAGCACCTATATTTGAAATGCCTATCGGCAACCATAATTGGAATGCCTATAGGCACCTATATCTGAAATGCCTATCGGCACCTATATTTGAAATGCCTATCGGCTTCTATATCTGGAATGCCTATCGGCACCTATATTTGAAATGCCTATCGGCGTCTATATCTGAAATGCCTATCGGCACTTATTTTTAAAATGCCAATCGGCAACTATATCTGAAATGCCTTTAGGCACCTATATCTGAAATGCCTATCGGCACCTATTTTTGAAATGTCTTTCGGAAACTACATCTGAAATGCCTATCTGCTCCTATATTTGAAATGCCTATCGGCAACCATATCTAAAATGCCTATCGACACCTATATTTTAAATACCTATCGGCTTCTATATCTGAAATGCTATCGGCACCTGTTTTTAAAATGCCAATCGGCAACTATATCTGAAATGCATATCGGCACCTATATCTGAAATGCCTATCGGCATCAATTTTTAAAATGCCTATCGGAAACTACATCTAAAATGCCTATCAGCACCTATATTTGAAATGCCTATCGGCAACCATATCTGGAATGCCTATCGGCACCTATATTTGAAGTGCCTATCGGCTTCTATATCTGAAATGCCTATCGGCACCTATTTTTAAAATGCCAATTGGCAACTATATCTGAAATGCCTATCGGCACCTATATCTAAATTGCCTATCGGCACCTATTTTTGAAATGCCTATCGGAAACTACATCTGAAATGCCTATCAGCACCTATATTTGAAATGCCTATCGGCAACCATATCTGGAATGCTTATCGGCACCTATATTTGAAATGCCTATCGTCTTCTATATCTGAAATGCCTATCGGCACCTATTTTTAAAATGCCAATCGGCAACTATATCTGAAATGCCTATCGGCACCTATATCTGAAATGCCTATCGGCACCTATTTTTGAAATGCCTATCGGAAACTACATCTGAAATGCCTATCAGCACCTATATTTGAAATGCATATCGGCAACCATATCTGGAATGCCTATCGGCACCTATATTTGAAACGCCTAACGGCTTCTATATCTAAAATGCCTATCGGCACCTATTTTTAAATTGCCAATCGGCAACTATATCTGTAATGCCTATCGGCACCTATATCTGAAATGCCTATCGGCACCTATTTTTGAAATGCCTATCAGAAACTACATATGAAATGCCTATCAGCACCAATATTTAAAATGCCTATCGGCAACCATATCTGAAATGCCTATCGACACCTATATTTGAAATACCTATCGGCTTCTATACCTTAAATGCCTATCGGCACCTATTTTTAAATTGCCAATCGGCAACTATATCTGAAATGCCTATCGGCACCTATATCTGAAATGCCTATCGGCACCAATTTTTGAAATGCCTATCATAAACTACATCTGAAATGCCTATCATAAACTACATCTGAAATGCCTATCAGCACCTATATTTGAAATGCCAATCGGCAACCATATCTGGAATGCCTATCGGCACAAATATTTGAAATGCCTATCGGCTTCTATATCTGAAATGCCTATCGGCACCTATTTTTAAAATGCCAATCGGCAACTATATCTGAAATGCCTATCGGCACCTATATCTGAAATGCCTTTGGGCACCTATTTTTGAAATGCCTATCGGAAACTACATCTGAAATGCCTATCAGCACCTATATTTGAAATGCCTATCGGCAACAATATCTGAAATGCCTATCGACACCTATATTTGAAATACCTATCGGCTTCTATATCTGAAATGCCTATCAACACCTATTTTTAAAATGCCAATCGAGAATATCAGAAATGCCTATCGGCACCTATATCTGAAATGCCTATCGGCACCAATTTTTGAAATGCCTATCGGAAACTACATCTGAAATGCCTATCAGTACCTATATTTGAAATGCCTATCGGCAACCATATCTGGAATGCTTATCGGCACCTATATTTGAAATGCCTATCGGCTTCTATATCTGAAATGCCTATCGGCACCTATTTTTAAAATGCCAATCGGCAACTATATCTGAAATGCCTATCGGCACCTATATCTGAAATGCCTATCGGCACCTATTTTTGAAATGCCTATCGGAAACTACATCTGAAATGCCTATCAGCACCTATATTTGAAATGCCTATCGGCAACCATATCTGGAATGCCTATCGGCACCTATATTTGAAATGCCTATCGGCTTCTATATCTGAAATGCCTATCGGCACCTATTTTTAAAATATATATCGGCAACTATATCTGAAATGCCTATCGGCACCTATATCTGAAATGCCTATCGGCACCTATTTTTGAAATGCCTATCGGAAACTACATCTGAAATGCCTATCAGCACCTATATTTGAAATGCCTATCGGCAACCATATCTGGAATGCCTATCGGCACCTATATTTGAAATGCCTATCGGCTTCTATATCTGAAATGCCTATCGGCACCTATTTTTAAAATGCCAATCAGCAACTATATCTGAAATGCCTATCGGCACCTATATCTGAAATGCCTATCGGCACCTATTTTTGAAATGCCTATCGGAAACTACATCTGAAATGCTTATCAGCACCTATATTTGAAAAGCCTATCGGCAACTATATTTGGAATGCCTATCGGCACCTATATTTGAAATGCCTATCGGCTTCTATATCTGAAATGCCTAGCGGCACCTATTTTTAAAATGCCAATCGGCAACTATATCTTAAATGCCTTTCGGCATTTATATCTGAAATGCCTATCGACACCTATATTTGAAATGCCTATCGGCACCTATATTTTAAATGCCTATCGGCAACTATATCTGAAATGCCTATCGGCACCCATATTTAAAATGCCTATCGGCTTCTATATTGAAATGCCTATCGACACCTATTTTTAAAATGCCAATTGGCAACTATATCTGAAATGCCTATCGGCACCTATATCTGAAATGCCTATCGGTACCTATTTTTGAAATGCCTATCGGAAACTACATCTGAAATGCCTATCGGCACTTATATTTGGAATGCCTATCAACAACCATATCTGGAATGCCTATCGGCACTTATATTTGAAATGCCTATCGGCTTCTATATCTAAAATGCCTATCGGCACCTATTTTTAAAATGCCAATCGGCAACTATATCTGAAATGCCTATCGGCACCTATATCTGAAATGCCTATCGGCACCTATTTTTAAAATGCCTATCGGAAACTACATCTGAAATGCCTATAAGCTCCTATATTTGAAATGCCTATCGGCAATTATATCTGGAATGCCTATCGGCACCTATATTTGAAATGCCTATCGGCTTCTATATCTGAAATGCCTATCGGCACCTATTTTTAAAATGCCAAACGGCAACTATATCTGAAATGCCTATCGGCACCTATATCTGAAATGCCTATCGGCACCTATTTTTGAAATGTCTTTCGGAAACTACATCTGAAATGCCAATCTGCTCCTATATTTGAAATGCCTATCGGCAACTACATCTGGAATGCCTATCGGCACCTATATTTGAAATGCCTATCGGCTTCTATATCTGAAATGCCTATCGACACCTATTTTTAAAATGCCAATCGGCAACTATATCTAAAATGCCTATCGGCACCTATATCTAAAATGCCTATCGGCACCTATTTTTGAAATGCCTATCGGAAACTACATCTAAAATGCCTATCAGCACCTATATTTGAAATGCCTATCGACAACCATATCTGAAATGCCTATCGACACCTATATTTGAAATACCTATCGGCTTCTATATCTGAAATGCTTATCGGCACCTATTTTTAAAATGCCAATCGGCAACTATATCTGAAATGCCTATCGGCACCTATATCTGAAATGCCAATCGGCACCAATTTTTGAAATGCCTATCGGAAACTACATCTTAAATGCCTATCAGCTCCTATATTTGAAATGCCTATCGGCAACCATATCTGGAATGCCTATCGGCACCTATATTTGAAATGCCTATCGGCTTCTATATCTGAAATGCCTATCGGCACCTATTTTTAAAATGCCAAACGGCAACTATATCTGAAATGCCTATCGGCACCTATATCTGAAATGCCTATCGGCACCTATTTTTGAAATGTCTTTCGGAAACTACATCTGAAATGCCAATCTGCTCCTATATTTGAAATGCCTATCGGCAACCATATCTGAAATGCCTATCGACACCTATATTTGAAATACCTATCGGCTTCTATATCTGAAATGCCTATCAACACCTATTTTTAAAATGCCAATTGGCCACTATATCTTAATGCCTATCGGCATCTATATCTGAAATGCCTATCGGCACCTATTTTTGAAATGCCTATCGGAAACTACATCTAAAATGCCTATCAGCACCTATATTTGAAATGCCTATCGGCAACCATATCTAGAAGGCCTATCGGCACCTATATTTGAAATGCCTATCGGCTTCTATATCTGAAATGCCTATCGGCACCTATTTTTAAAATGCCAATTGGCCACTATATCTAAATGTGTATCGGCATCTATATCTGAAATGCCTATCGTCACCTATTTTTGAAATGCCTATCGGAAACTACATCTAAATTGCCTATCAGCACCTATATTTGAAATGCCTATCGGCAACCATATCTGGAATGCCTATCGGCACCTATATTTGAAATGCCTATCGGCTTCTATATCTGAAATGCCTATCGACACCTATTTTTAAAATGTCAATTGGCAACTATATCTGAAATGCCTATCGGCACCTATATCTGAAATGACTATCGGCACCTATTTTTGAAATGCCTATCGGAAACTACATCTGAAATGCCTATCGGCACCTATATTTGAAATGCCTATCGGCTTCTATATCTGAAATGCCTATCGACACCTATTTTTAAAATGCCAATTGGCAACTATATCTGAAATGCCTATTGGCACCTATATCTGAAATGACTATCGGCACCTATTTTTGAAATGCCTATCGGAAACTACATCTGAAATGCCTATCAGCACCTATATTTGAAATGCCTATCGGCTTCTATATCTGAAATGCCTATCGACACCTATTTTTAAAATGCCAATTGGCAACTATATCTGAAATGCCTATTGGCACCTATATCTGAAATGCCTATCGGCACCTATTTTTAAAATGCCAATCGGCAACTATATCTGAAGTGCCTATCGGCACCTATATCTGAAATGACTATCGGCACCTATTTTTGAAATGCCTATCGGAAATTACATCTGAAATGCCTATCGGCACCTATATTTGAAATGCCTATCGGCTTCTATATCTGAAATGACTGTCGGCACCTATTTTTAAAATGCCAATTGGCAACTATATCTGAAATGCCTATCGGCACCTATAACTGAAATGACTATCGGCACCTATTTTTGAAATGCCTATCGGAAACTACATCTGAAATGCCTATCGGCACCTATATTTGAAATGCCTATCGGCTTCTATATCTGAAATGCCTGTCGGCACCTATTTTTAAAATGCCAATTGGCAACTATATCTGAAATGCCTATCGGCACCTATATCTGAAATGACTATCGGCACCTATTTTTGAAATGCCTATCGGAAACTACATCTGAAATGCCTATTAGCACCAATATTTGAAATGCCTATTGGCTACCATATCTGGAATGCCTATCGGCACCTATATTGAAATGCCTATCGGCTTCTATATCTGAAATGCCTATCGGCACCTATTTTTAAAATGCCAATCTGCAATTATATCTGAAGTGCCTATCGGCACCTATATCTGAAATGCCTATCAGCACCTATTTTTGAAATCCCTATCGAAAACTACATCTGCAATGCCTATCAGCACCTATATTTGAAATGCCTATCGGCAACCACATCAGAAATGCCTATCGGCACCTATATCTGAAATGCCTTTCGGCATTTATATCTGAAATTCCTATCGACACCTATATTTGAAATGCCTATCGGCACCTATATTTTAAATGCCTATCGGCAACTATATCTGATATGCCTATCGGCACCTATATCTGAAATGCCTATCGGCACCTATTTTTGAAATGCCTATCGGAAACTACATCTGAAATGCCTATCAGCACCTATATTTGAAATGCCTATCGGCAACCATATCTGGAATGCCTATCAGCACCAATATTTGAAATGCCTATCGGCTTCTATATCTGGAATGCCTATCGGCACCTATATTTGAAATGCCTATCGGCGTCTATATCTGAAATGCCTATCGGCACCTATTTTTAAAATGCCAATCGGCACCTATATCTGAAATGCCTTTCGGCATTTATATCTGAAATGCCTATCGACACCTATATTTGAAATGCCTATCGGCACCTATATTTTAAATGCCTATCGGCAACTATATCTGATATGCCTATCGGCACCTATATCTGAAATGCCTATCGGCACTTATTTTTGAAATGCCTATCGAAAACTACATCTAAAATGCCTTTCTGCACCTATTTTTAAAATGCCATTCGGCAACTATATCTGAAATGCCTATCGGCACTTATATCTGAGATGCCTATCGGCACCTATTTTTGAAATGACTATCGGAAACTACATCTGAAATGCCTATCAGCACCTATATTTGAAATGCCTATCGGCAACCATATCTGAAATGCCTATCGACACCTATATTTGAAATACCTATCGGCCACTATATCTGAAATGCCTATCGGCACCTATTTTTAAAATGCCAATCGGCAACTATATCTGAAATGCCTATCGGCACCTATATCTGAAATGCCTATCGGCACCAATTTTTCAAATGCCTATCGGAAACTACATCTGAAATGCCTATCAGCACCTATATTTGAAATGCCTATCGGCAACCATAATTGGAATGCCTATAGGCACCTATATCTGAAATGCCTATCGGCACCTATATTTGAAATGCCTATCGGCTTCTATATCTGGAATGCCTATCGGCACCTATATTTGAAATGCCTATCGGCGTCTATATCTGAAATGCCTATCGGCACTTATTTTTAAAATGCCAATCGGCAACTATATCTGAAATGCCTTTAGGCACCTATATCTGAAATGCCTATCGGCACCTATTTTTGAAATGTCTTTCGGAAACTACATCTGAAATGCCTATCTGCTCCTATATTTGAAATGCCTATCGGCAACCATATCTAAAATGCCTATCGACACCTATATTTTAAATACCTATCGGCTTTTATATCTGAAATGCTATCGGCACCTGTTTTTAAAATGCCAATCGGCAACTATATCTGAAATGCATATCGGCACCTATATCTGAAATGCCTATCGGCATCAATTTTTAAAATGCCTATCGGAAACTACATCTAAAATGCCTATCAGCACCTATATTTGAAATGCCTATCGGCAACCATATCTGGAATGCCTATCGGCACCTATATTTGAAGTGCCTATCGGCTTCTATATCTGAAATGCCTATCGGCACCTATTTTTAAAATGCCAATTGGCAACTATATCTGAAATGCCTATCGGCACCTATATCTAAATTGCCTATCGGCACCTATTTTTGAAATGCCTATCGGAAACTACATCTGAAATGCCTATCAGCACCTATATTTGAAATGCCTATCGGCAACCATATCTGGAATGCTTATCGGCACCTATATTTGAAATGCCTATCGTCTTCTATATCTGAAATGCCTATCGGCACCTATTTTTAAAATGCCAATCGGCAACTATATCTGAAATGCCTATCGGCACCTATATCTGAAATGCCTATCGGCACCTATTTTTGAAATGCCTATCGGAAACTACATCTGAAATGCCTATCAGCACCTATATTTGAAATGCATATCGGCAACCATATCTGGAATGCCTATCGGCACCTATATTTGAAACGCCTAACGGCTTCTATATCTAAAATGCCTATCGGCACCTATTTTTAAATTGCCAATCGGCAACTATATCTGTAATGCCTATCGGCACCTATATCTGAAATGCCTATCGGCACCTATTTTTGAAATGCCTATCAGAAACTACATATGAAATGCCTATCAGCACCAATATTTAAAATGCCTATCGGCAACCATATCTGAAATGCCTATCGACACCTATATTTGAAATACCTATCGGCTTCTATACCTTAAATGCCTATCGGCACCTATTTTTAAAATGCCAATCGGCAACTATATCTGAAATGCCTATCGGCACCTATATCTGAAATGCCTATCGGCACCAATTTTTGAAATGCCTATCATAAACTACATCTGAAATGCCTATCATAAACTACATCTGAAATGCCTATCAGCACCTATATTTGAAATGCCAATCGGCAACCATATCTGGAATGCCTATCGGCACAAATATTTGAAATGCCTATCGGCTTCTATATCTGAAATGCCTATCGGCACCTATTTTTAAAATGCCAATCGGCAACTATATCTGAAATGCCTATCGGCACCTATATCTGAAATGCCTTTGGGCACCTATTTTTGAAATGCCTATCGGAAACTACATCTGAAATGCCTATCAGCACCTATATTTGAAATGCCTATCGGCAACAATATCTGAAATGCCTATCGACACCTATATTTGAAATACCTATCGGCTTCTATATCTGAAATGCCTATCAACACCTATTTTTAAAATGCCAATCGAGAATATCAGAAATGCCTATCGGCACCAATATCTGAAATGCCTATCGGCACCAATTTTTGAAATGCCTATCGGAAACTACATCTGAAATGCCTATCAGTACCTATATTTGAAATGCCTATCGGCAACCATATCTGGAATGCTTATCGGCACCTATATTTGAAATGCCTATCGGCTTCTATATCTGAAATGCCTATCGGCACCTATTTTTAAAATGCCAATCGGCAACTATATCTGAAATGCCTATCGGCACCTATATCTGAAATGCCTATCGGCACCTATTTTTGAAATGCCTATCGGAAACTACATCTGAAATGCCTATCAGCACCTATATTTGAAATGCCTATCGGCAACCATATCTGGAATGCCTATCGGCACCTATATTTGAAATGCCTATCGGCTTCTATATCTGAAATGCCTATCGGCACCTATTTTTAAAATATATATCGGCAACTATATCTGAAATGCCTATCGGCACCTATATCTGAAATGCCTATCGGCACCTATTTTTGAAATGCCTATCGGAAACTACATCTGAAATGCCTATCAGCACCTATATTTGAAATGCCTATCGGCAACCATATCTGGAATGCCTATCGGCACCTATATTTGAAATGCCTATCGGCTTCTATATCTGAAATGCCTATCGGCACCTATTTTTAAAATGCCAATCAGCAACTATATCTGAAATGCCTATCGGCACCTATATCTGAAATGCCTATCGGCACCTATTTTTGAAATGCCTATCGGAAACTACATCTGAAATGCTTATCAGCACCTATATTTGAAAAGCCTATCGGCAACTATATTTGGAATGCCTATCGGCACCTATATTTGAAATGCCTATCGGCTTCTATATCTGAAATGCCTAGCGGCACCTATTTTTAAAATGCCAATCGGCAACTATATCTTAAATGCCTTTCGGCATTTATATCTGAAATGCCTATCGACACCTATATTTGAAATGCCTATCGGCACCTATATTTTAAATGCCTATCGGCAACTATATCTGAAATGCCTATCGGCACCCATATTTGAAATGCCTATCGGCTTCTATATTGAAATGCCTATCGACACCTATTTTTAAAATGCCAATTGGCAACTATATCTGAAATGCCTATCGGCACCTATATCTGAAATGCCTATCGGTACCTATTTTTGAAATGCCTATCGGAAACTACATCTGAAATGCCTATCGGCACTTATATTTGGAATGCCTATCAACAACCATATCTGGAATGCCTATCGGCACTTATATTTGAAATGCCTATCGGCTTCTATATCTAAAATGCCTATCGGCACCTATTTTTAAAATGCCAATCGGCAACTATATCTGAAATGCCTATCGGCACCTATATCTGAAATGCCTATCGGCACCTATTTTTAAAATGCCTATCGGAAACTACATCTGAAATGCCTATCAGCTACTATATTTGAAATGCCTATCGGCAATTATATCTGGAATGCCTATCGGCACCTATATTTGAAATGCCTATCGGCTTCTATATCTGAAATGCCTATCGGCACCTATTTTTAAAATGCCAAACGGCAACTATATCTGAAATGCCTATCGGCACCTATATCTGAAATGCCTATCGGCACCTATTTTTGAAATGTCTTTCGGAAACTACATCTGAAATGCCAATCTGCTCCTATATTTGAAATGCCTATCGGCAACTACATCTGGAATGCCTATCGGCACCTATATTTGAAATGCCTATCGCCTTCTATATCTGAAATGCCTATCGACACCTATTTTTAAAATGCCAATCGGCAACTATATCTAAAATGCCTATCGGCACCTATATCTAAAATGCCTATCGGCACCTATTTTTGAAATGCCTATCGGAAACTACATCTAAAATGCCTATCAGCACCTATATTTGAAATGCCTATCGACAACCATATCTGAAATGCCTATCGACACCTATATTTGAAATACCTATCGGCTTCTATATCTGAAATGCTTATCGGCACCTATTTTTAAAATGCCAATCGGCAACTATATCTGAAATGCCTATCGGCACCTATATCTGAAATGCCAATCGGTACCAATTTTTGAAATGCCTATCGGAAACTACATCTTAAATGCCTATCAGCTCCTATATTTGAAATGCCTATCGGCAACCATATCTGGAATGCCTATCGGCACCTATATTTGAAATGCCTATCGGCTTCTATATCTGAAATGCCTATCGGCACCTATTTTTAAAATGCCAAACGGCAACTATATCTGAAATGCCTATCGGCACCTATATCTGAAATGCCTATCGGCACCTATTTTTGAAATGTCTTTCGGAAACTACATCTGAAATGCCAATCTGCTCCTATATTTGAAATGCCTATCGGCAACCATATCTGAAATGCCTATCGACACCTATATTTGAAATACCTATCGGCTTCTATATCTGAAATGCCTATCAACACCTATTTTTAAAATGCCAATTGGCCACTATATCTTAATGCCTATCGGCATCTATATCTGAAATGCCTATCGGCACCTATTTTTGAAATGCCTATCGGAAACTACATCTAAAATGCCTATCAGCACCTATATTTGAAATGCCTATCGGCAACCATATCTAGAAGGCCTATCGGCACCTATATTTGAAATGCCTATCGGCTTCTATATTTGAAATGCCTATCGGCACCTATTTTTAAAATGCCAATTGGCCTCTATATCTAAATGTGTATCGGCATCTATATCTGAAATGCCTATCGTCACCTATTTTTGAAATGCCTATCGGAAACTACATCTAAATTGCCTATCAGCACCTATATTTGAAATGCCTATCGGCAACCATATCTGGAATGCCTATCGGCACCTATATTTGAAATGCCTATCGGCTTCTATATCTGAAATGCCTATCGACACCTATTTTTAAAATGCCAATTGGCAACTATATCTGAAATGCCTATCGGCACCTATATCTGAAATGACTATCGGCACCTATTTTTGAAATGCCTATCGGAAACTACATCTGAAATGCCTATCGGCACCTATATTTGAAATGCCTATCGGCTTCTATATCTGAAATGCCTATCGACACCTATTTTTAAAATGCCAATTGGCAACTATATCTGAAATGCCTATCGGCACCTATATCTGAAATGACTATCGGCACCTATTTTTGAAATGCCTATCGGAAACTACATCTGAAATGCCTATCAGCACCTATATTTGAAATGCCTATCGGCTTCTATATCTGAAATGCCTATCGACACCTATTTTTAAAATGCCAATTGGCAACTATATCTGAAATGCCTATTGGCACCTATATCTGAAATGCCTATCGGCACCTATTTTTAAAATGCCAATCGGCAACTATATCTGAAGTGCCTATCGGCACCTATATCTGAAATGACTATCGGCACCTATTTTTGAAATGCCTATCGGAAATTACATCTGAAATGCCTATCGGCACCTATATTTGAAATGCCTATCGGCTTCTATATCTGAAATGACTGTCGGCACCTATTTTTAAAATGCCAATTGGCAACTATATCTGAAATGCCTATCAGCACCTATAACTGAAATGACTATCGGCACCTATTTTTGAAATGCCTATCGGAAACTACATCTGAAATGCCTATCGGCACCTATATTTGAAATGCATATCGGCTTCTATATCTGAAATGCCTGTCGGCACCTATTTTTAAAATGCCAATTGGCAACTATATCTGAAATGCCTATCGGCACCTATATCTGAAATGACTATCGGCACCTATTTTTGAAATGCCTATCGGAAACTACATCTGAAATGCCTATTAGCACCAATATTTGAAATGCCTATTGGCTACCATATCTGGAATGCCTATCGGCACCTATATTGAAATGCCTATCGGCTTCTATATCTGAAATGCCTATCGGCACCTATTTTTAAAATGCCAATCTGCAATTATATCTGAAGTGCCTATCGGCACCTATATCTGAAATGCCTATCAGCACCTATTTTTGAAATCCCTATCGAAAACTACATCTGCAATGCCTATCAGCACCTATATTTGAAATGCCTATCGGCAACCACATCAGAAATGCCTATCGGCACCTATATCTGAAATGCCTTTCGGCATTTATATCTGAAATTCCTATCGACACCTATATTTGAAATGCCTATCGGCACCTATATTTTAAATGCCTATCGGCAACTATATCTGATATGCCTATCGGCACCTATATCTGAAATGCCTATCGGCACCTATTTTTGAAATGCCTATCGGAAACTACATCTGAAATGCCTATCAGCACCTATATTTGAAATGCCTATCGGCAACCATATCTGGAATGCCTATCAGCACCAATATTTGAAATGCCTATCGGCTTCTATATCTGGAATGCCTATCGGCACCTATATTTGAAATGCCTATCGGCGTCTATATCTGAAATGCCTATCGGCACCTATTTTTAAAATGCCAATCGGCACCTATATCTGAAATGCCTTTCGGCATTTATATCTGAAATGCCTATCGACACCTATATTTGAAATGCCTATCGGCACCTATATTTTAAATGCCTATCGGCAACTATATCTGATATGCCTATCGGCACCTATATCTGAAATGCCTATCGGCACTTATTTTTGAAATGCCTATCGAAAACTACATCTAAAATGCCTTTCTGCACCTATTTTTAAAATGCCATTCGGCAACTATATCTGAAATGCCTATCGGCACTTATATCTGAGATGCCTATCGGCACCTATTTTTGAAATGACTATCGGAAACTACATCTGAAATGCCTATCAGCACCTATATTTGAAATGCCTATCGGCAACCATATCTGAAATGCCTATCGACACCTATATTTGAAATACCTATCGGCCACTATATCTGAAATGCCTATCGGCACCTATTTTTAAAATGCCAATCGGCAACTATATCTGAAATGCCTATCGGCACCTATATCTGAAATGCCTATCGGCACCAATTTTTCAAATGCCTATCGGAAACTACATCTGAAATGCCTATCAGCACCTATATTTGAAATGCCTATCGGCAACCATAATTGGAATGCCTATAGGCACCTATATCTGAAATGCCTATCGGCACCTATATTTGAAATGCCTATCGGCTTCTATATCTGGAATGCCTATCGGCACCTATATTTGAAATGCCTATCGGCGTCTATATCTGAAATGCCTATCGGCACTTATTTTTAAAATGCCAATCGGCAACTATATCTGAAATGCCTTTAGGCACCTATATCTGAAATGCCTATCGGCACCTATTTTTGAAATGTCTTTCGGAAACTACATCTGAAATGCCTATCTGCTCCTATATTTGAAATGCCTATCGGCAACCATATCTAAAATGCCTATCGACACCTATATTTTAAATACCTATCGGCTTCTATATCTGAAATGCTATCGGCACCTGTTTTTAAAATGCCAATCGGCAACTATATCTGAAATGCATATCGGCACCTATATCTGAAATGCCTATCGGCATCAATTTTTAAAATGCCTATCGGAAACTACATCTAAAATGCCTATCAGCACCTATATTTGAAATGCCTATCGGCAACCATATCTGGAATGCCTATCGGCACCTATATTTGAAGTGCCTATCGGCTTCTATATCTGAAATGCCTATCGGCACCTATTTTTAAAATGCCAATTGGCAACTATATCTGAAATGCCTATCGGCACCTATATCTAAATTGCCTATCGGCACCTATTTTTGAAATGCCTATCGGAAACTACATCTGAAATGCCTATCAGCACCTATATTTGAAATGCCTATCGGCAACCATATCTGGAATGCTTATCGGCACCTATATTTGAAATGCCTATCGTCTTCTATATCTGAAATGCCTATCGGCACCTATTTTTAAAATGCCAATCGGCAACTATATCTGAAATGCCTATCGGCACCTATATCTGAAATGCCTATCGGCACCTATTTTTGAAATGCCTATCGGAAACTACATCTGAAATGCCTATCAGCACCTATATTTGAAATGCATATCGGCAACCATATCTGGAATGCCTATCGGCACCTATATTTGAAACGCCTAACGGCTTCTATATCTAAAATGCCTATCGGCACCTATTTTTGAAATGCCTATCAGAAACTACATATGAAATGCCTATCAGCACCAATATTTAAAATGCCTATCGGCAACCATATCTGAAATGCCTATCGACACCTATATTTGAAATACCTATCGGCTTCTATACCTTAAATGCCTATCGGCACCTATTTTTAAAATGCTAATCGGCAACTATATCTGAAATGCCTATCGGCACCTATATCTGAAATGCCTATCGGCACCAATTTTTGAAATGCCTATCATAAACTACATCTGAAATGCCTATCATAAACTACATCTGAAATGCCTATCAGCACCTATATTTGAAATGCCAATCGGCAACCATATCTGGAATGCCTATCGGCACAAATATTTGAAATGCCTATCGGCTTCTATATCTGAAATGCCTATCGGCACCTATTTTTAAAATGCCAATCGGCAACTATATCTGAAATGCCTATCGGCACCTATATCTGAAATGCCTTTGGGCACCTATTTTTGAAATGCCTATCGGAAACTACATCTGAAATGCCTATCAGCACCTATATTTGAAATGCCTATCGGCAACAATATCTGAAATGCCTATCGACACCTATATTTGAAATACCTATCGGCTTCTATATCTGAAATGCCTATCAACACCTATTTTTAAAATGCCAATCGAGAATATCAGAAATGCCTATCGGCACCTATATCTGAAATGCCTATCGGCACCAATTTTTGAAATGCCTATCGGAAACTACATCTGAAATGCCTATCAGAACCTATATTTAAAATGCCTATCGGCAACCATATCTGGAATGCTTATCGGCACCTATATTTGAAATGCCTATCGGCTTCTATATCTGAAATGCCTATCGGCACCTATTTTTAAAATGCCAATCGGCCACTATATCTGAAATGCCTATCGGCACCTATATCTGAAATGCCTATCGGCACCTATTTTTGAAATGCCTATCGGAAACTACATCTGAAATGCCTATCAGCACCTATATTTGAAATGCCTATCGGCAACCATATCTGGAATGCCTATCGGCATCTATATTTGAAATGCCTATCGGCTTCTATATCTGAAATGCCTATCGGCACCTATTTTTAAAATATATATCGGCAACTATATCTGAAATGCCTATCGGCACCTATATCTGAAATGCCTATCGGCACCTATTTTTGAAATGCCTATCGGAAACTACATCTGAAATGCCTATCAGCACCTATATTTGAAATGCCTATCGGCAACCATATCTGGAATGCCTATCGGCACCTATATTTGAAATGCCTATCGGCTTCTATATCTGAAATGCCTATCGGCACCTATTTTTAAAATGCCAATCAGCAACTATATCTGAAATGCCTATCGGCACCTATATCTGAAATGCCTATCGGATCCTATTTTTGAAATGCCTATCGGAAACTACATCTGAAATGCTTATCAGCACCTATATTTGAAAAGCCTATCGGCAACCATAATTGGAATGCCTATAGGCACCTATATCTGAAATGCCTATCGGCACCTATATTTGAAATGCCTATCGGCTTCTATATCTGGAATGCCTATCGGCACCTATATTTGAAATGCCTATCGGCGTCTATATCTGAAATGCCTATCGGCACTTATTTTTAAAATGCCAATCGGCAACTATATCTGAAATGCCTTTAGGCACCTATATCTGAAATGCCTATCGGCACCTATTTTTGAAATGTCTTTCGGAAACTACATCTGAAATGCCTATCTGCTCCTATATTTGAAATGCCTATCGGCAACCATATCTAAAATGCCTATCGACACCTATATTTTAAATACCTATCGGCTTCTATATCTGAAATGCTATCGGCACCTGTTTTTAAAATGCCAATCGGCAACTATATCTGAAATGAATATCGGCACCTATATCTGAAATGCCTATCGGCATCAATTTTTAAAATGCCTATCGGAAACTACATCTAAAATGCCTATCAGCACCTATATTTGAAATGCCTATAGGCAACCATATCTGGAATGCCTATCGGCACCTATATTTGAAGTGCCTATCGGCTTCTATATCTGAAATGCCTATCGGCACCTATTTTTAAAATGCCAATTGGCAACTATATCTGAAATGCCTATCGGCACCTATATCTAAATTGCCTATCGGCACCTATTTTTGAAATGCCTATCGGAAACTACATCTGAAATGCCTATCAGCACCTATATTTGAAATGCCTATCGGCAACCATATCTGGAATGCTTATCGGCACCTATATTTGAAATGCCTATCGTCTTCTATATCTGAAATGCCTATCGGCACCTATTTTTAAAATGCCAATCGGCAACTATATCTGAAATGCCTATCGGCACCTATATCTGAAATGCCTATCGGCACCTATTTTTGAAATGCCTATCGGAAACTACATCTGAAATGCCTATCAGCACCTATATTTGAAATGCATATCGGCAACCATATCTGGAATGCCTATCGGCACCTATATTTGAAACGCCTAACGGCTTCTATATCTAAAATGCCTATCGGCACCTATTTTTAAATTGCCAATCGGCAACTATATCTGTAATGCCTATCGGCACCTATATCTGAAATGCCTATCGGCACCTATTTTTGAAATGCCTATCAGAAACTACATATGAAATGCCTATCAGCACCAATATTTAAAATGCCTATCGGCAACCATATCTGAAATGCCTATCGACACCTATATTTGAAATACCTATCGGCTTCTATACCTTAAATGCCTATCGGCACCTATTTTTAAAATGCCAATCGGCAACTATATCTGAAATGCCTATCGGCACCTATATCTGAAATGCCTATCGGCACCAATTTTTGAAATGCCTATCATAAACTACATCTGAAATGCCTATCAGCACCTATATTTGAAATGCCAATCGGCAACCATATCTGGAATGCCTATCGGCACAAATATTTGAAATGCCTATCGGCTTCTATATCTGAAATGCCTATCGGCACCTATTTTTAAAATGCCAATCGGCAACTATATCTGAAATGCCTATCGGCACCTATATCTGAAATGCCTTTGGGCACCTATTTTTGAAATGCCTATCGGAAACTACATCTGAAATGCCTATCAGCACCTATATTTGAAATGCCTATCGGCAACAATATCTGAAATGCCTATCGACACCTATATTTGAAATACCTATCGGCTTCTATATCTGAAATGCCTATCAACACCTATTTTTAAAATGCCAATCGAGAATATCAGAAATGCCTATCGGCACCTATATCTGAAATGCCTATCGGCACCAATTTTTGAAATGCCTATCGGAAACTACATCTGAAATGCCTATCAGTACCTATATTTAAAATGCCTATCGGCAACCATATCTGGAATGCTTATCGGCACCTATATTTGAAATGCCTATCGGCTTCTATATCTGAAATGCCTATCGGCACCTATTTTTAAAATGCCAATCGGCCACTATATCTGAAATGCCTATCGGCATCTATATCTGAAATGCCTATCGGCACCTATTTTTGAAATGCCTATCGGAAACTACATCTGAAATGCCTATCAGCACCTATATTTGAAATGCCTATCGGCAACCATATCTGGA
The DNA here is from genome assembly GCA_034508555.1 of Venustoraphidia nigricollis. Classification (NCBI taxonomy): domain Eukaryota; kingdom Metazoa; phylum Arthropoda; class Insecta; order Raphidioptera; family Raphidiidae; genus Venustoraphidia; species Venustoraphidia nigricollis. The sequence goes on along the minus strand of JAVRKA010000227.1, from coordinate 216,768 downwards.
ATGCCTATCGGCACCTATATTTGAAATGCCTATCGGCTTCTATATCTGAAATGCCTATCGGCACCTATTTTTAAAATATATATCGGCAACTATATCTGAAATGCCTATCGGCACCTATATCTGAAATGCCTATCGGCACCTATTTTTGAAATGCCTATCGGAAACTACATCTGAAATGCCTATCAGCACCTATATTTGAAATGCCTATCGGCAACCATATCTGGAATGCCTATCGGCACCTATATTTGAAATGCCTATCGGCTTCTATATCTGAAATGCCTATCGGCACCTATTTTTAAAATGCCAATCAGCAACTATATCTGAAATGCCTATCGGCACCTATATCTGAAATGCCTATCGGATCCTATTTTTGAAATGCCTATCGGAAACTACATCTGAAATGCTTATCAGCACCTATATTTGAAAAGCCTATCGGCAACTATATTTGGAATGCCTATCGGCACCTATATTTGAAATGCCTATCGGCTTCTATATCTGAAATGCCTAGCGGCACCTATTTTTAAAATGCCAATCGGCAACTATATCTTAAATGCCTTTCGGCATTTATATCTGAAATGCCTATCGACACCTATATTTGAAATGCCTATCGGCACCTATATTTTAAATGCCTAACGGCAACTATATCTGAAATGCCTATCGGCACCCATATTTGAAATGCCTATCGGCTTCTATATTGAAATGCCTATCGACACCTATTTTTAAAATGCCAATTGGCAACTATATCTGAAATGCCTATCGGCACCTATATCTGAAATGCCTATCGGTACCTATTTTTGAAATGCCTATCGGAAACTACATCTGAAATGCCTATCGGCACTTATATTTGGAATGCCTATCAACAACCATATCTGGAATGCCTATCGGCACTTATATTTGAAATGCCTATCGGCTTCTATATCTAAAATGCCTATCGGCACCTATTTTTAAAATGCCAATCGGCAACTATATCTGAAATGCCTATCGGCACCTATATCTGAAATGCCTATCGGCACCTATTTTTAAAATGCCTATCGGAAACTACATCTGAAATGCCTATCAGCTCCTATATTTGAAATGCCTATCGGCAATTATATCTGGAATGCCTATCGGCACCTATATTTGAAATGCCTATCGGCTTCTATATCTGAAATGCCTATCGGCACCTATTTTTAAAATGCCAAACGGCAACTATATCTGAAATGCCTATCGGCACCTATATCTGAAATGCCTATCGGCACCTATTTTTGAAATGTCTTTCGGAAACTACATCTGAAATGCCAATCTGCTCCTATATTTGAAATGCCTATCGGCAACTACATCTGGAATGCCTATCGGCACCTATATTTGAAATGCCTATCGGCTTCTATATCTGAAATGCCTATCGACACCTATTTTTAAAATGCCAATCGGCAACTATATCTAAAATGCCTATCGGCACCTATATCTAAAATGCCTATCGGCACCTATTTTTGAAATGCCTATCGGAAACTACATCTAAAATGCCTATCAGCACCTATATTTGAAATGCCTATCGACAACCATATCTGAAATGCCTATCGACACCTATATTTGAAATACCTATCGGCTTCTATATCTGAAATGCTTATCGGCACCTATTTTTAAAATGCCAATCGGCAACTATATCTGAAATGCCTATCGGCACCTATATCTGAAATGCCAATCGGCACCAATTTTTGAAATGCCTATCGGAAACTACATCTTAAATGCCTATCAGCTCCTATATTTAAAATGCCTATCGGCAACCATATCTGGAATGCCTATCGGCACCTATATTTGAAATGCCTATCGGCTTCTATATCTGAAATGCCTATCGGCACCTATTTTTAAAATGCCAAACGGCAACTATATCTGAAATGCCTATCGGCACCTATATCTGAAATGCCTATCGGCACCTATTTTTGAAATGTCTTTCGGAAACTACATCTGAAATGCCAATCTGCTCCTATATTTGAAATGCCTATCGGCAACCATATCTGAAATGCCTATCGACACCTATATTTGAAATACCTATCGGCTTCTATATCTGAAATGCCTATCAACACCTATTTTTAAAATGCCAATTGGCCACTATATCTTAATGCCTATCGGTATCTATATCTGAAATGCCTATCGGCACCTATTTTTGAAATGCCTATCGGAAACTACATCTAAAATGCCTATCAGCACCTATATTTGAAATGCCTATCGGCAACCATATCTAGAAGGCCTATCGGCACCTATATTTGAAATGCCTATCGGCTTCTATATCTGAAATGCCTATCGGCACCTATTTTTAAAATGCCAATTGGCCACTATATCTAAATGTGTATCGGCATCTATATCTGAAATGCCTATCGGCACCTATTTTTGAAATGCCTATCGGAAACTACATCTAAATTGCCTATCAGCACCTATATTTGAAATGCCTATCGGCAACCATATCTGGAATGCCTATCGGCACCTATATTTGAAATGCCTATCGGCTTCTATATCTGAAATGCCTATCGACACCTATTTTTAAAATGCCAATTGGCAACTATATCTGAAATGCCTATCGGCACCTATATCTGAAATGACTATCGGCACCTATTTTTGAAATGCCTATCGGAAACTACATCTGAAATGCCTATCGGCACCTATATTTGAAATGCCTATCGGCTTCTATATCTGAAATGCCTATCGACACCTATTTTTAAAATGCCAATTGGCAACTATATCTGAAATGCCTATCGGCACCTATATCTGAAATGACTATCGGCACCTATTTTTGAAATGCCTATCGGAAACTACATCTGAAATGCCTATCAGCACCTATATTTGAAATGCCTATCGGCTTCTATATCTGAAATGCCTATCGACACCTATTTTTAAAATGCCAATTGGCAACTATATCTGAAATGCCTATTGGCACCTATATCTGAAATGACTGTCGGCACCTATTTTTAAAATGCCAATTGGCAACTATATCTGAAATGCCTATCGGCACCTATAACTGAAATGACTATCGGCACCTATTTTTGAAATGCCTATCGGAAACTACATCTGAAATGCCTATCGGCACCTATATTTGAAATGCCTATCGGCTTATATATCTGAAATGCCTGTCGGCACCTATTTTTAAAATGCCAATTGGCAACTATATCTGAAATGCCTATCGGCACCTATATCTGAAATGACTATCGGCACCTATTTTTGAAATGCCTATCGGAAACTACATCTGAAATGCCTAGTAGCACCAATATTTGAAATGCCTATTGGCTACCATATCTGGAATGCCTATCGGCACCTGTATTGAAATGCCTATCGGCTTCTATATCTGAAATGCCTATCGGCACCTATTTTTAAAATGCCAATCTGCAATTATATCTGAAGTGCCTATCGGCACCTATATCTGAAATGCCTATCAGCACCTATTTTTGAAATCCCTATCGAAAACTACATCTGCAATGCCTATCAGCACCTATATTTGAAATGCCTATCGGCAACCACATCAGAAATGCCTATCGGCACCTATATCTGAAATGCCTTTCGGCATTTATATCTGAAATTCCTATCGACACCTATATTTGAAATGCCTATCGGCACCTATATTTTAAATGCCTATCGGCAACTATATCTGATATGCCTATCGGCACCTATATCTGAAATGCCTATCGGCACCTATTTTTGAAATGCCTATCGGAAACTACATCTAAAATGCCTATCAGCACCTATATTTGAAATGCCTATCGGCAACCCTATCTGAAATGCCTATCGACACCTATATTTGAAATACCTTTCGGCCTCTATATCTGAAATGCCTATCGGCACCTATTTTAAAAATGCCAATCGGCAACCATATCTGAAATGCCTATCGGCACCTACATCTGAAATGCCTATCGGCACCAATTTTTGAAATGCCTATCGGAAACTACATCTGAAATGCCTATCAGCACCTATATTTGAAATGCCTATCGGCAACCATATCTGGAATGCCTATCAGCACCAATATTTGAAATGCCTATCGGCTTCTATATCTGGAATGCCTATCGGCACCTATATTTGAAATGCCTATCGGCGTCTATATCTGAAATGCCTATCGGCACCTATTTTTAAAATGCCAATCGGCACCTATATCTGAAATGCCTTTCGGCATTTATATCTGAAATGCCTATCGACACCTATATTTGAAATGCCTATCGGCACCTATATTTTAAATGCCTATCGGCAACTATATCTGATATGCCTATCGGCACCTATATCTGAAATGCCTATCGGCACTTATTTTTGAAATGCCTATCGAAAACTACATCTAAAATGCCTATCTGCACCTATTTTTAAAATGCCATTCGGCAACTATATCTAAAATGCCTATCGGCACTTATAACTGAGATGCCTATCGGCACCTATTTTTGAAATGACTATCGGAAACTACATCTGAAATGCCTATCAGCACCTATATTTGAAATGCCTATCGGCAACCATATCTGAAATGCCTATCGACACCTATATTTGAAATACCTATCGGCCACTATATCTGAAATGCCTATCGGCACCTATTTTTAAAATGCCAATCGGCAACTATATCTGAAATGCCTATCGGCACCTATATCTGAAATGCCTATCGGCACCAATTTTTCAAATGCCTATCGGAAACTACATCTGAAATGCCTATCAGCACCTATATTTGAAATGCCTATCGGCAACCATAATTGGAATGCCTATAGGCACCTATATCTGAAATGCCTATCGGCACCTATATTTGAAATGCCTATCGGCTTCTATATCTGGAATGCCTATCGGCACCTATATTTGAAATGCCTATCGGCGTCTATATCTGAAATGCCTATCGGCACTTATTTTTAAAATGCCAATCGGCAACTATATCTGAAATGCCTTTAGGCACCTATATCTGAAATGCCTATCGGCACCTATTTTTGAAATGCCTATCGGAAACTACATCTGAAATGCCTATCAGCACCTATATTTGAAATGCATATCGGCAACCATATCTGGAATGCCTATCGGCACCTATATTTGAAACGCCTAACGGCTTCTATATCTGAAATGCCTATCGGCACCTATTTTTAAATTGCCAATCGGCAACTATATCTGTAATGCCTATCGGCACCTATATCTGAAATGCCTATCGGCACCTATTTTTGAAATGCCTATCAGAAACTACATATGAAATGCCTATCAGCACCAATATTTAAAATGCCTATCGGCAACCATATCTGAAATGCCTATCGACACCTATATTTGAAATACCTATCGGCTTCTATACCTTAAATGCCTATCGGCACCTATTTTTAAAATGCCAATCGGCAACTATATCTGAAATGCCTATCGGCACCTATATCTGAAATGCCTATCGGCACCAATTTTTGAAATGCCTATCATAAACTACAACAGAAATGCCTATCAGCACCTATATTTAAAATGCCTATCGGCAACCATATCTGGAATGCCTATCGGCACAAATATTTGAAATGCCTATCGGCTTCTATATCTGAAATGCCTATCGGCACCTATTTTTAAAATGCCAATCGGCAACTATATCTGAAATGCCTATCGGCACCTATATCTGAAATGCCTTTCGGCACCTATTTTTGAAATGCCTATCGGAAACTACATCTGAAATGCCTATCAGCACCTATATTTGAAATGCCTATCGGCAACAATATCTGAAATGCCTATCGACACCTATATTTGAAATACCTATCGGCTTCTATATCTGAAATGCCTATCAACACCTATTTTTAAAATGCCAATCGAGAATATCAGAAATGCCTATCGGCACCTATATCTGAAATGCCTATCGGCACCAATTTTTGAAATGCCTATCGGAAACTACATCTGAAATGCCTATCAGTACCTATATTTGAAATGCCTATCGGCAACCATATCTGGAATGCTTATCGGCACCTATATTTGAAATGCCTATCGGCTTCTATATCTGAAATGCCTATCGGCACCTATTTTTAAAATGCCAATCGGCAACTATATCTGAAATGCCTATCGGCACCTATATCTGAAATGCCTATCGGCACCTATTTTTGAAATGCCTATCGGAAACTACATCTGAAATGCCTATCAGCACCTATATTTGAAATGCCTATCGGCAACCATATCTGGAATGCCTATCGGCACCTATATTTGAAATGCCTATCGGCTTCTATATCTAAAATGCCTATCGGCACCTATTTTTAAAATATATATCGGCAACTATATCTGAAATGCCTATCGGCACCTATATCTGAAATGCCTATCGGCACCTATTTTTGAAATGCCTATCGGAAACTACATCTGAAATGCCTATCAGTACCTATATTTGAAATGCCTATCGGCAACCATATCTGGAATGCCTATCGGCACCTATATTTGAAATGCCTATCGGCTTCTATATCTAAAATACCTATCGGCACCTATTTTTAAAATGCCAATCAGCAACTATATCTGAAATGCCTATCGGCACCTATATCTGAAATGCCTATCGGCACCTATATCTAAAATGCCTATCGACACCTATATCTGAAATGCCTATCGACAACTATATCTGAAATGCCTATCGACACCTATATCTGAAATGCCTATCGACACCTATATCTGAAATGCCTATCGGCACCTATATCTGAAATGCCTATCGGCACCTATTTTTGAAATGCCTATCAGGAAACTACATCTGAAATGCCTATCAGCACCTATATTTGAAATGCCTATCGGCAACCATATCTGGAATGCCTATCGACACCTATATCTGAAATGCCTATCGACACCTTTATCTGAAATGCCTATCGACACCTATATCTTAAATGCCTATCGACACCTATATCTGAAATGCCTATCGACACCTATATCTGAAATGCCTATCGACACCTATATCTGAAATGCCTATCGACACCTATTTTTGAAATGCCTATCGGAAACTACATCTGAAATGCCTATCAGCACCTATATTTGAAATGCCTATCGGCAACTATATCTGGAATGCCTATCGGCACCTATATTTGAAATGCCTATCGGCTTCTATATCTGAAATGCCTATCGGCACCTATTTTTAAAATGCCAATCGGCAACTATATCTGAAATGCCTATCGGCACCTATATCTGAAATGCCTATCGACACCTATATCTGAAATGCCTATCGACGCCTATATCTGAAATGCCTATCGACACCTATATCTGAAATGCCTATCGACACCTATATCTGAAATGTCTATCGACACCTATATCTGAAATGCCTATCGACACCTATATCCGAAATGCCTATCGACACCTATATCTGAAATGCCTATCGACACCTATATCTGAAATGATAATCGACACCTATTTTTGATATGCCTATCGGAAACTACATCTGAAATGCCTATCAGCACCTATATTTGAAATGCCTATCGGCAACCATATCTGGAATGCCTATCGGCACCTATATTTGAAATGCCTATCGGCTTCTATATCTGAAATGCCTATCGGCACCTATTTTTAAAATGCCAATCGGCAACTATATCTGAAATGCCTATCGGCACCTATATCTGAAATGCCTATCGACACCTATATCTGAAATGCCTATCGACACCTATATCTGAAATGCCTATCGACACCTATATCTGAAATGCCTATCGACACCTATATCTGAAATGCCTATCGACACCTATATCTGAAATGCCTATCGACACCTATTTTTAAAATGCCTATCGGAAACTACATCTGAAATGCCTATCAGCACCTATATTTGAAATGCCTATCGGCAACCATATCTGGAATGCCTATCGGCACCTATATTTGAAATGCCTATCGGCTTCTATATCTGAAATGCCTATCGGCACCTATTTTTAAAATGCCAATCGGCAACTATATCTGAAATGCCTATCGGCACCTATATCTGAAATGCCTATCGACACCTATATCTGAAATGCCTATCAACACCTATATCTAAAATGCCTATCGACACCTATATCTGAAATGCCTATCGACACCTATATCTGAAATGCCTATCGACACCTATATCTAAAATGCCTATCGACACCTTTGTCTGAAATGCCTATCGACACCTATATCTGAAATGCCTATCGACACCTATATCTGAAATGCCTATCGACACCTATTTTTGAAATGCCTATCGGAAACTACATCTGAAATGCCTATCAGCACCTATATTTGAAATGCCTATCGGCAACCATATCTGGAATGCCTATCGGCACCTATATTTGAAATGCCTATCGGCTTCTATATCTGAAATGCCTATCGGCACCTATTTTTAAAATGCCAATCGGCAACTATATCTGAAATGCCTATCGGCACATATATCTGAAATGCCTATCGACACCTATATCTGAAATGCCTATCGACACCTATATCTGAAATGCCTATCGACACCTATATCTGAAATGCCTATCGACACCTATATCTGAAATGCCTATCGACACCTATATCTGAAATGCCTATCGACACCTATATCTGAAATGCCTATCGACACCTATTTTTGAAATGCCTATCGGAAACTACATCTGAAATGCCTATCAGCACCTATATTTGAAATGCCTATCGGCAACCATATCTGGAATGCCTATCGGCACCTATATTTGAAATGCCTATCGGCTTCTATATCTGAAATGCCTATCGGCACCTATTTTTAAAATGCCAATCGGCAACTATATCTGAAATGCCTATCGGCACCTATATCTGAAAGGCCTATCGACACCTATATCTGAAATGCCTATCGACACCTATATCTGAAATGCCTATCGACACCTATATCTGAAATGCCTATCGACACCTATATCTGAAATGCCTATCGACACCTATATCTGAAATGCCTATCGACACCTATATCTGAAATGCCTATCGACACCTATATCTGAAACGCCTATCGACACCGATTTTTGAAATGCCTATCGGAAACTACATCTGAAATGCCTATCAGCACCTATATTTGAAATGCCTATCGGCAACCATATCTGGAATGCCTATCGGCACCTATATTTGAAATGCCTATAGGCTTCTATATCTGAAATGCCTATCGGCACCTATTTTTAAAATGCCAATCGGCAACTATATCTGAAATGCCTATCGGCACCTATATCTGAAATGCCTATCGACACCTATATCTGAAATGCCTATCGACACCTATATCTGAAATGCCTATCGACACCTATATCTGAAATGCCTATCGACACCTATATCTGAAATGCCTATCGACACCTATATCTGAAATGCCTATCGACACCTATATCTGAAATGCCTATCGACACCTATATCTGAAATGCCTATCGAACCTATTTTTGAAATGCCTATCGGAAACTACATCTGAAATGCCTATCAGCACCTATATTTGAAATGCCTATCGGCAACCATATCTGGAATGCCTATCGGCACCTATATTTGAAATGCCTATCAGCTTCTATATCTAAAATACCTATCGGCACCTATTTTTAAAATGCCAATCAGCAACTATATCTGAAATGCCTATCGGCAAATATATCTAAAATGCCTATCGGCACCTATATCTGAAATGCCTATCGACACCTATATCTGAAATGCCTATCGACACCTATATCTGAAATGCCTATCGACACCTATATTTGAAATGCCTATCGACACCTATATCTGAAATGCCTATCGGCACCTATATCTGAAATGCCTATCGGCACCTATTTTTGAAATGCCTATCAGGAAACTACATCTGAAATGCCTATCAGCACCTATATTTGAAATGCCTATCGGCAACCATATCTGGAATGCCTATCGACACCTATATCTGAAATGCCTATCGACACCTATATCTGAAATGCCTATCGACACCTATATCTGAAATGCCTATCGACACCTATATCTGAAATGCCTATCGACACCTATATCTGAAATGCCTATCGACACCTATATCTGAAATGCCTATCGACACCTATATCTGAAATGCCTATCGACACCTATATCTGAAATGCCTATCGACACCTATATCTGAAATGCCTATCGACACCTATATCTGAAATGCCTATCGACACCTATTTTTGAAATGCCTATCGGAAACTACATCTGAAATGCCTATCAGCACCTATATTTGAAATGCCTATCGGCAACCATATCTGGAATGCCTATCGGCACCTATATTTGAAATGCCTATCGGCTTCTATATCTGAAATGCCTATCGGCACCTATTTTTAAAATGCCAATCGGCAACTATATCTGAAATGCCTATCGGCACCTATATCTGAAATGCCTATCGACACCTATATCTGAAATGCCTATCGACACCTATATCTGAAATGCCTATCGACACCTATATCTGAAATGCCTATCGACACCTATATCTGAAATGTCTATCGACACCTATATCTGAAATGCCTATCGACACCTATATCCGAAATGCCTATCGACACCTATATCTGAAATGCCTATCGACACCTATATCTGAAATGCCTATCGACACCTATTTTTGATATGCCTATCGGAAACTACATCTGAAATGCCTATCAGCACCTATATTTGAAATGCCTATCGGCAACCATATCTGGAATGCCCATCGGCACCTATATTTGAAATGCCTATCGGCTTCTATATCTGAAATGCCTATCGGCACCTATTTTTAAAATGCCAATCGGCAACTATATCTGAAATGCCTATCGGCACCTATATCTGAAATGCCTATCGACACCTATATCTGAAATGCCTATCGACACCTATATCTGAAATGCCTATCGACACCTATATCTGAAATGCCTATCGACACCTATATCTGAAATGCCTATCGACACCTATATCTGAAATGCCTATCGACACCTATTTTTAAAATGCCTATCGGAAACTACATCTGAAATGCCTATCAGCACCTATATTTGAAATGCCTATCGGCAACCATATCTGGAATGCCTATCGGCACCTATATTTGAAATGCCTATCGGCTTCTATATCTGAAATGCCTATCGGCACCTATTTTTAAAATGCCAATCGGCAACTATATCTGAAATGCCTATCGGCACCTATATCTGAAATGCCTATCGACACCTATATCTGAAATGCCTATCAACACCTATATCTGAAATGCCTATCGACACCTATATCTGAAATGCCTATCGACACCTATATCTGAAATGCCTATCGACACCTATATATAAAATGCCTATCGACACCTATATCTGAAATGCCTATCGACACCTATATCTGAAATGCCTATCGACACCTATATCTGAAATGCCTATCGACACCTATTTTTGAAATGCCTATCGGAAACTACATCTGAAATGCCTATCAGCACCTATATTTGAAATGCCTATCGGCAACCATATCTGGAATGCCTATCGGCACCTATATTTGAAATGCCTATCGGCTTCTATATCTGAAATGCCTATCGGCACCTATTTTTAAAATGCCAATCGGCAACTATATCTGAAATGCCTATCGGCACCTATATCTGAAATGCCTATCGACACCTATATCTGAAATGCCTATCGACACCTATATCTGAAATGCCTATCGACACCTATATCTGAAATGCCTACCGACACCTATATTTGAAATGCCTATCGACACCTATATCTAAAATGCCTATCGACACCTATATCTGAAATGCCTATCGACACCTATATCTGAAATGCCTATCGACACCTATATCTGAAATGCCTATCGACACCTATTTTTGAAATGCCTATCGGAAACTACATCTGAAATGCCTATCAGCACCTATATTTGAAATGCCTATCGGCAACCATATCTGGAATGCCTATCGGCACCTATATTTGAAATGCCTATCGGCTTCTATATCTGAAATGCCTATCGGCACCTATTTTTAAAATGCCAATCGGCAACTATATCTGAAATGCCTATCGGCACCTATATCTGAAAGGCCTATCGACACCTATATCTGAAATGCCTATCGACACCTATATCTGAAATGCCTATCGACACCTATATCTGAAATGCCTATCGACACCTATATCTGAAATGCCTACCGACACCTATATCTGAAATGCCTATCGACACCTATATCTGAAATGCCTATCGACACCTATATCTGAAACGCCTATCGATACCGATTTTTGAAATGCCTATCGGAAACTACATCTGAAATGCCTATCAGCACCTATATTTGAAATGCCATCGGCAACCATATCTGGAATGCCTATCGGCACCTATATTTGAAATGCCTATCGGCTTCTATATCTGAAATGCCTATCGGCACCTATTTTTAAAATGCCAATCGGCAACTATATCTGAAATGTCTATCGGCACCTATATCTGAAATGCCTATCGACACCTATATCTGAAATGCCTATCGACACCTATATCTAAAATGCCTATCGACACCTATATCTGAAATGCCTATCGACACCTATATCTGAAATGCCTATCGAAACCTATATCTGAAATGCCTATCGACACCTATATCTGAAATGCCTATCGACACCTATATCTGAAATGCCTATCGAACCTATTTTTGAAATGCCTATCGGAAACTACATCTGAAATGCCTATCAGCACCTATATTTGAAATGCCTATCGGCAACCATATCTGGAATGCCTATCGGCACCTATATTTGAAATGCCTATCGGCTTCTATATCTAAAATACCTATCGGCACCTATTTTAAAAATGCCAATCAGCAACTATATCTGAAATGCCTATCGGCACCTATATCTGAAATGCCTATCGGCACCTATATCTGAAATGCCTATCGACACCTATATCTGAAATGCCTATCGACACCTATATCTGAAATGCCTATCGACACCTATATCTGAAATGCCTATCGACACCTATATCTGAAATGCCTATCGGCACCTATATCTGAAATGCCTATCGGCACCTATTTTTGAAATGCCTATCAGGAAACTACATCTGAAATGCCTATCAGCACCTATATTTGAAATGCCTATCGGCAACCATATCTGGAATGCCTATCAACACCTATATCTGAAATGCCTATCGACACCTATATCTGAAATGCCTATCGACACCTATATCTGAAATGCCTATCGACACCTATATCTGAAATGCCTATCGACACCTATATCTGAAATGCCTATCGACACCTATATCTGAAATGCCTATCGACACCTATATCTGAAATGCCTATCGACACCTATATCTGAAATGCCTATCGACACCTATATCTGAAATGCCTATCGACACCTATTTTTGAAATGGCTATCGGAAACTACATCTGAAATGCCTATCAGCACCTATATTTGAAATGCCTATCGGCAACCATATCTGGAATGCCTATCGGCACCTATATTTGAAATGCCTATCGGCTTCTATATCTGAAATGCCTATCGGCACCTATTTTTAAAATGAAAATCGGCAACTATATCTGAAATGCCTATGGGCACCTATATCTGAAATGCCTATCGACACCTATATCTGAAATGCCTATCGACACCTATATCTGAAATGCCTATCGACACCTATATCTGAAATGCCTATCGACACCTATATCTGAAATGCCTATCGACACCTATATTTGAAATGCCTATCGGCTTCTATATCTAAAATACCTATCGGCACCTATTTTTAAAATGCCAATCAGCAACTATATCTGAAATGCCTATCGGCACCTATATCTGAAATGCCTATCGGCACCTATATCTGAAATGCCTATCGACACCTATATCTGAAATGCCTATCGACACCTATATCTGAAATGCCTATCGACACCTATATCTGAAATGCCTATCGACACCTATATCTGAAATGCCTATCGGCACCTATATCTGAAATGCCTATCGGCACCTATTTTTGAAATGCCTATCAGGAAACTACATCTGAAATGCCTATCAGCACCTATATTTGAAATGCCTATCGGCAACCATATCTGGAATGCCTATCAACTCCTATATCTGAAATGCCTATCGACACCTATATCTGAAATGCCTATCGACACCTATATCTGAAATGCCTATCGACACCTATATCTGAAATGCCTATCGACACCTATATCTGAAATGCCTATCGACACCTATATCTGAAATGCCTATCGACACCTATATCTGAAATGCCTATCGACACCTATATCTGAAATGCCTATCGACACCTATATCTGAAATGCCTATCGACACCTATATCTGAAACGCCTATCGACACCGATTTTTGAAATGCCTATAGGAAACTACATTTGAAATGCCTATCAGCACCTATATTTGAAATGCCTATCGGCAACCATATCTGGAATGCCTATCGGCACCTATATTTGAAATGCCTATCGGCTTCTATATCTGAAATGCCTATCGGCACCTATTTTTAAAATGAAAATCGGCAACTATATCTGAAATGCCTATGGGCACCTATATCTGAAATGCCTATCGACACCTATATCTGAAATGCCTATCGACACCTATATCTGAAATGCCTATCGACACCTATATCTGAAATGCCTATCGACACCTATATCTGAAATGCCTATCGACACCTATATCTGAAATGCCTATCGACACCTATATCTGAAATGCCTATCGGCACCTATATCTGAAATGCCTATCGGCACCTATTTTTGAAATGCCTATCAGGAAACTACATCTGAAATGCCTATCAGCACCTATATTTGAAATGCCTATCGGCAACCATATCTGGAATGCCTATCGACACCTATATCTGAAATGCCTATCGACACCTATATCTGAAATGCCTATCGACAACTATATCTGAAATGCCTATCGACACCTATATCTGAAATGTCTATCGACACCTATATCTAAAATGCCTATCGACACCTATATCCGAAATGCCTATCGACACCTATATCTGAAATGCCTATCGACACCTATTTTTTGATATGCCTATCGGAAACTACATCTGAAATGCCTATCAGCACCTATATTTGAAATGCCTATCGGCAACCATATCTGAAATGCCTATCGACACCTATATCTGAAATGCCTATCAGCACCTATATTTGAAATGCCTATCGGCAACCATATCTGGAATGCCTATCGGCACCTATATTTGAAATGCCTATCGGCTTTTATATCTGAAATGCCTATCGGCACCTATTTTTAAAATGCCAATCGGCAACTATATCTGAAATGCCTATCGGCACCTATATCTGAAAGGCCTATCGATACCTATATCTGAAATGAATATCGACACCTATATCTGAAATGCCTATCGACACCTATATCTGAAATGCCTATCGACACCTATATCTGAAATGCCTATCGACACCTATATTTGAAATGCCTATCGACACCTATATCTGAAATGCCTATCGACACCTATATCTGAAATGCCTATCGACACCGATTTTTGAAATGCCTATCGGAAACTACATTTGAAATGCCTATCAGCACCTATATTTGAAATGCCTATCGGCAACCATATCTGGAATGCCTATCGGCACCTATATTTGAAATGCCTATCGGCTTCTATATCTGAAATGCCTATCGGCACCTATTTTTAAAATGCCAATCGGCAACTATATCTGAAATGCCTATCGGCACCTATATCTGAAATGCCTATCGACACCTATATCTGAAATGCCTATCGACACCTATATCTGAAATGCCTATCGACACCTATATCTGAAATGCCTATCGACACCTATATCTGAAATGCCTATCGACACCTATATCTGAAATGCCTATCGACACCTATATCTGAAATGCCTATCGACACCTATATCTGAAATGCCTATCGACACCTATATCTGAAATGCCTATCGACACCTATATCTGAAATGCCTATCGACACCAATATCTGAAATGCCTATCGACACCTATATCTGAAATGCCTATCGACACCTATATCTAAAATGCCTATCGACACCTATATCTGAAATGCCTATCGAAACCTATATCTGAAATGCCTATCGACACCTATATCTGAAATGCCTATCGACACCTATATCTGAAATGCCTATCGACACCTATATCTGAAATGCCTATCGACACCTATATCTGAAATGCCTATCGACACCTATTTTTGAAATGCCTATCGGAAACTACATCTGAAATGACTATCAGCACCTATATTTGAAATGCCTATCGGCAACCATATCTGGAATGCCTATCGGCACCTATATTTGAAATGCCTATCGGCTTCTATATCTGAAATGCCTATCGGCACCTATTTTTAAAATGCCAATCGGCAACTATATCTGAAATGCCTATCGGCACCTATATCTGAAATGCCTATCGACACCTATATCTGAAATGCCTATCGACACCTATATCTAAAATGCCTATCGACACCTATATCTGAAATGCCTATCGACACCTATATCTGAAATGCCTATCGACACCTATATCTGAAATGCTTATCGACACCTATATCTGAAATGCCTATCGACACCTATATCTGAAATGCCTATCGACACCTATTTTTGAAATGCCTATCGGAAACTACATCTAAAATGCCTATCAGCACCTATATTTAAAATGCCTATCGGCAACCATATCTGGAATGCCTATCGGCACCTATATTTGAAATGCCTATCGGCTTCTATATCTGAAATGCCTATCGGCACCTATTTTTAAAATGCCAATCGGCAACTATATCTGAAATGCCTATCGGCACCTATATCTGAAATGCCTATCGACACCTATATCTGAAATGCCTATCGACACCTATATCTGAAATGCCTATCGACACCTATATCTGAAATGCCTATCGACACCTATTTTTGAAATGCCTATCGGAAACTACATCTGAAATGCCTATCAGCACCTATATTTGAAATGCCTATCGGCAACCATATCTGGAATGCCTATCGGCACCTATATTTGAAATGCCTATCGGCTTCTATATATGAAATGCCTATCGGCACCTATTTTTAAAATGCCAATCGGCAACTATATCTGAAATGCCTATCGGCACCTATATCTGAAATGCCTATCGACACCTATATCTGAAATGCCTATCGACACCTATATCTGAAATGCCTATCGACACCTATATCTGAAATGCCTATCGACACCTATATCTGAAATGCCTATCGACACCTATATCTGAAATGCCTATCGACACCTATATCTGAAATTCCTATCGACACCTATATCTGAAATGCCTATCGAAACCTATATCTGAAATGCCTATCGACACCTATATCTGAAATGCCTATCGACACCTATATCTGAAATGCCTATCGACACCTATATCTGAAATGCCTATCGACACCTATATCTGAAATGCCTATCGACACCTATTTTTGAAATGCCTATCCGAAACTACATCTGAAATGACTATCAGCACCTATATTTGAAATGCCTATCGGCAACCATATCTGGAATGCCTATCGGCACCTATATTTGAAATGCCTATCGGCTTCTATATCTGAAATGCCTATCGGCACCTATTTTTAAAATGCCAATCGGCAACTATATCTGAAATGCCTATCGGCACCTATATCTGAAATGCCTATCGACACCTATATCTGAAATGCCTATCGACACCTATATCTAAAATGCCTATCGACACCTATATCTGAAATGCCTATCGACACCTATATCTGAAATGCCTATCGACACCTATATCTGAAATGCTTATCGACACCTATATCTGAAATGCCTATCGACACCTATATCTGAAATGCCTATCGACACCTATTTTTGAAATGCCTATCGGAAACTAGATCTGAAATGCCTATCAGCACCTATATTTAAAATTCCTATCGGCAACCATATCTGGAATGCCTATCGGCACCTATATTTGAAATGCCTATCAGCTTCTATATCTGAAATGCCTATCGGCACCTATTTTTAAAATGCCAATCGGCAACTATATCTGAAATGCCTATCGGCACCTATATCTGAAATGCCTATCGACACCTATATCTGAAATGCCTATCGACACCTATATCTGAAATGCCTATCGACACCTCTATCTGAAATGCCTGTCGACACCTATATCTGAAATGCCTATCGACACCTATATCTGAAATGCCTATCGACACCTATATCTGAAATGCCTATCGACACCTATATCTGAAATGCCTATCGACACCTATTTTTGAAATGCCTATCGGAAACTACATCTGAAATGCCTATCAGCACCTATATTTGAAATGCCTATCGGCAACCATATCTGGAATGCCTATCGGCACCTATATTTGAAATGCCTATCGGCTTCTATATCTGAAATGCCTATCGGCACCTATTTTTAAAATGCCAATCGGCAAATATATCTGAAATGCCTATCGGCACCTATATCTGAAATGCCTATCGACACCTATATCTGAAATGCCTATCGACACCTATATCTGAAATGCCTATCGACACCTATATCTGAAATGCCTATCGACACCTATATCTGAAATGCCTATGGACACCTATATCTGAAATGCCTATCGACACTTATATCTGAAATGCCTATCGACACCTATATCTGAAATGCCTATCGACACCTATTTTTGAAATGCCTATCGGAAACTACATCTGAAATGCCTATCAGCACCTATATTTGAAATGCCTATCGGCAACCATATCTGGAATGCCTATCGGCACCTATATTTGAAATGCCTATCGGCTTCTATATCTGAAATGCCTATCGGCACCTATATCTGAAATGCCTATCGACACCTATATCTGAAATGCCTATCGACACCTATATCTGAAATGCCTATCGACACCTATATCTGAAATGCCTATCGACACCTATATCTGAAATGCCTATCGACACCTATATCTGAAATGCCTATCGACACCTATATCTGAAATGCCTATCGACACCTATATCTGAAATGCCTATCGACACCTATTTTTGAAATGCCTATCGGAAACTACATCTGAAATGCCTATCAGCACCTATATTTGAAATGCCTATCGGCAACCATATCTGGAATGCCTATCGGCACCTATATTTGAAATGCCTATCGGCTTCTATATCTGAAATGCCTATCGGCACCTATTTTTAAAATGCCAATCGGCAAATATATCTGAAATGCCTATCGGCACCTATATCTGAAATGCCTATCGACACCTATATCTGAAATGCCTATCGACACCTATATCTGAAATGCCTATCGACACCTATATCTGAAATGCCTATCGACACCTATATCTGAAATGCCTATCGACACCTATAACTGAAATGCCTATCGACACCTATATCTGAAATGCCTATCGACACCTATATCTGAAATGCCTATCGACACCTATATCTGAAATGCCTATCGACACCTATTTTTGATATGCCTATCGGAAACTACATCTGAAATGCCTATCAGCACCTATATTTGAAATGCCTATCGGCAACCATATCTGGAAATGCCTATCGGCACCTATATTTGAAATGCCTATCGGCTTCTATATCTGAAATGCCTATCGGCACCTATTTTTAAAATGCCAATCGGCAACTATATCTGAAATGCCTATCGGCACCTATATCTGAAATGCCTATCGACACCTATATCTGAAATGCCTATCGACACCTATATCTGAAATGCCTATCGACACCTATATCTGAAATGCCTATCGACACCTATATCTGAAATGCCTATCGACACCTATATCTGAAATGCCTATCGACACCTATATCTGAAATGCCTATCGACACCTATATCTGAAATGCCTATCGACACCTATATCTGAAATGCCTATCGACACCTATTTTTGAAATGCCTATCGGAAACTACATCTGAAATGCCTATCAGCACCTATATTTGAAATGCCTATCGGCAACCATATCTGGAATGCCTATCGGCACCTATATTTGAAATGCCTATCGGCTTCTATATCTGAAATGCCTATCGGCACCTATTTTTAAAATGCCAATCGGCAACTATATCTGAAATGCCTATCGGCACCTATATCTGAAATGCCTATCGACACCTATATCTGAAATGCCTATCGACACATATATCTGAAATGCCTATCGACACCTATATCTGAAATGCCTATCGACACCTATTTTTGAAATGCCTATCGGAAACTACATCTGAAATGCCTATCAGCACCTATATTTGAAATGCCTATCGGCAACCATATCTGGAATGCCTATCGGCACCTATATTTGAAATGCCTATCGGCTTCTATATCTAAAATGCCTATCGGCACCTATTTTTAAAATGCCAATCGGCAACTATATCTGAAATGCCTATCGGCACCTATATCTGAAATGCCTATCGACACCTATATCTGAAATGCCTATCGACACCTATATCTGAAATGCCTATCGACACCTATATCTGAAATGCATATCGACACCTATTTTTGAAATGCCTATCGGAAACTACATCTGAAATGCCTATCAGCACCTATATTTGAAATGCCTATCGGCAACCATATCTGGAATGCCTATCGGCACCTATATTTGAAATGCCTATCGGCTTCTATATCTGAAATGCCTATCGGCACCTATTTTTAAAATGCCAATCGGCAACTATATCTGAAATGCCTATCAGCACCTATATCTGAAATGCCTATCGACACCTTTATCTGAAATGCCTATCGACACCTATATCTGAAATGCCTATCGACACCTATATCTGAAATGCCTATCGACACCTATATCTGAAATGCCTATCGACACCTATATCTGAAATGCCTATCGACACCTATATCTGAAATGCCTATCGACACCTATATCTGAAATGCCTATCGACACCTATTTTTGTAATGCCTATCGATAACTACATCTGAAATGCCTATCAGCACCTATATTTGAAATGCCTATCGGCAACCATATCTGGAATACCTATCGGCACCTATATTTGAAATGCCAATCGGCTTCTATATCTGAAATGCCTATCGGCAACTATTTTTAAAATGCCAATCGACAACTATATCTGAAATGCCTATCGGCACCTATATCTGAAATGCCTATCGGCACCTATATCTGAAATGCCTATCGGAACCTATTTTTGAAATGCCTATCGGAAACT
The DNA here is from genome assembly GCA_034508555.1 of Venustoraphidia nigricollis. Lineage (NCBI taxonomy): Eukaryota > Metazoa > Arthropoda > Insecta > Raphidioptera > Raphidiidae > Venustoraphidia > Venustoraphidia nigricollis. The sequence continues at coordinate 195,980 of JAVRKA010000227.1, read as the reverse complement.
ACATCTGAAATGACTATCAGCACCTATATTTGAAATGCCTATCGGCAACCATATCTGAAATGCCTATCCACACCTATATTTGAAATACCTATCGGCTTCTATATCTGAAATGCCTATCGGCACCTATTTTTAAAATGCCAATCGGCAACTATATCTGAAATGCCTATCGGCACGTATATCTGAAATGCCTATCGGCATATATTTTTGAAATGCCTTTCGGAAACTACATCTGAAATGCCTATCTGCTCCTATATTTGAAATGCCTATCGGCAACCATATCTGAAATGCCTATCGACACCTATATTTGAAATACCTATCGGCTTCTATATCTGAAATGCCTATCGGCACCTGTTTTTAAAATGCAAATCGGCAACTATATCTGAAATGCCTATCGGCACCTATATCCGAAATTCCTATCGGCATCAATTTTTGAAATGCCTATAGGAAACTACATCTAAAATGCCTATCAGCACCTATATTTGAAATGCTTATCGGCAACCATATCTGGAATGCCTATCGGCACCTATATTTGAAATGCCTATCGGCTTCTATATCTGAAATGCCTATCGGCACCTATTTTTAAAATGCCAATCGGCAACTATATCTGAAATGCCTATCGGCACCTATATCTGAAATGCCTATCGGCACATATTTTTGAAATGCCTATCGGAAACTACATCTGAAATGCCTATCAGCACCTATATTTGAAATGCCTATCGGCAACCATATCTGAAATGCCTATCGACACCTATATTTGAAATACCTATCGGCTTCTATATCTGAAATGCCTATCGGCACCTATATCTGAAATGCCTATCGGCACCATTTTTTGAAATGACTATCGGAAACTACATCTGGAATGCCTATCAGCACCTATATTTGAAATGCCTATTGGCAACCATATCTGGAATGCCTATCGGCACCTATATTTGCAATGCCTATCGGCTTCTATATCTGAAATGCCTATCGACACCTATTTTTAAAATGCCAATCGGCAACTATATCTGAAATGCCTATCGGCACCTATATCTGAAATGCCTATCGGCACCTATTTTTGAAATGCCTATCGGAAACTACATCTGAAATGCCTATCAGCACCTATATTTGAAATGCTTATCGGCAACCATATCTGAAATGCCTATCGACACCTATATTTGAAATCCCTATCGGCTTCTATATCTGAAATGCCTATCGGCACCTATTTTTATAATGCCAATCGGCAACTATATCTGAAATCCCTATCGGCACCTATATCTGAAATGCCTATCGGCACCTATTTTTGAAATGCCTATCGGAAACTACATCTGAAATGCCTATCAGCACCTATATTTGAAATGCCTATCGGCAACCATATCTGGAATGCCTATCGACGCCTATATTTGAAATGCCAATCGGCTTCTATATCTGAAATGCCTATCGGCACCTATTTTGAAAATGCCAATCGGCATTTATATCTGAAGTGCCTATCGGCACCTATTTTTGAAATGCCTATCGAAAACTACATCTGAAATGCCTATCAGCACCTATATTTGAAATGCCTATCGGCAACCACATCAAAAATGCCTATCGGCACCTATATCTGAAATGCCTTTCGGCAGTTATATCTGAAATGTTGATCGACACCTATATTTGAAATGCCTATCGGCACTTTTATTTTAAATGCCTATCGGCAACTATATCTGATAAGCCTATCGGCACCTATATCTGAAATGCCTATCGGCACCTATTTTTGAAATGCCAATCTTTAAGTATATCTGAAATGCCTATCGGCACCTATATCTAAAATGCCTATCGGAACCTATTTTTGAAATGCCTGTCGGAAACTACATCTGAAATGACTATCAGCACCTATATTTGAAATGCCTATCGGCAACAATATCTGAAATGCCTATCCACACCTATATTTGAAATACCTATCGGCTTCTATATCTAAAATGCCTATCGGCACCTATTTTTAAAATGCCAATCGGTAAGTATATCTGAAATGCCTATCGGCACCTATATCTAAAATGGCTATCGGAACCTATTTTTGAAATGCCTATCGGAAACTACATCTGAAATGACTATCAGCACCTATATTTGAAATGCCTATCGGCAACCATATCTGAAATGCCTATCCACACCTATATTTGAAATACCTATCGGCTTCTATATCTAAAATGCCTATCGGCACCTATTTTTAAAATGCCAATCGGCAACTACATCTGAAATGCCTATCGGCTTATATATCTGAAATGCCTATCGGCACCTATTTTTAAAATACCAATCGGCAACTATATCTGAAATGCCAATCGGCACCTATATCTGAAATGCCTATCGACACCTATTTTTAAAATGCCAATTGGCAACTATATCTGAAATGCCTATCGGCACCTATATCTGAAATGCCTATTGACACCTATTTTTAAAATGCCAATTGGCAACTATATCTGAAATGCCTATCGGCACCTATATCTGAAATGCCTATCGGTACCTATTTTTGAAATGCCTATCGGAAACTACATCTGAAATGATTATCAGCACCTATATTTGAAATGCCTATCGGCAACCATATCTGGAATGCCTATCGGCACCTATATTTGAAATGCCTATCGGCTTCTATATCTGAAATGCCTATCGGCACCTATTTTTAAAATACCAATCGGCAACTATATCTGAAATGCCTATCGGCACCTATATCTTAAATGCCTATCGGCACCTATTTTTGAAATGCCTATCGGAAACTCCATCTAAAATGCCTATCAGCACCTATATTTGAAATGCCTATCGGCAACCATATCTGGAATGCCTATCGGCACCTATATTTGAAATGCCTATCGGCAACCATATCTGGAATGCCTATCGGCACCTATATTTGAAATGCCTATCGGCTTCTATATCTGAAATGCCTATCGACACCTATTTTTAAAATGCCAATCGGCAACTATATCTGAAATGCCTATCGGCACCTATATCTGAAATGCCTATCGGCACCTATTTTTGAAATGCCTATCGGAAACTACATCTGAAATGCCTATCAGCACCTTTATTTGAAATGCTTATCGGCAACCATATCTGAAATAGCTATCGACACCTATATTTGAAATCCCTATTGGCTTCTATATCTGAAATGCCTATCGGCACCTATTTTTAAAATGCCAATCGGCAACTATATCTAAAATGCCAATCGGCACCTATATTTGAAATGCCTATCGGCACCTATTTTTGAAATGCCTATCGGAAACTACATCTGAAATGCCTATCAGCACCTATATTTGAAATGCCTATCGGCAACCATATCTGGAATGCCTATCGGCGCCTATATTTGAAATGCCTATCGGCTCCTATATCTCAAATGCCTATCGGCACCTATTTTTGAAATGCCTATCGAAAACTACATCTGAAATGCCTATCAGCATTTATATTTGAAATGCCTATCGGCAACCACATCAGAAATGCCTATCGGCACCTATATCTGAAATGCCCTACGGCATTTATATCTGAAATGCCGATCGACACCTATATTTGAAATGCCTATCGGCACCTATATTTTAAATGCCTATCGGCAACTATATCTGATATGCCTATCGGCACCTATATCTGAAATGCCTATCGGCACCTATTTTTGAAATGCCTATCATAAACTACATCTAAAATGCCTATCGGCACCTATTTTTAAAATGCCAATCGGAAAGTATATCTGAAATGCCTATCGGCACCTATAATTGAAATGCCTATCGGAACCTATTTTTGAAATGCCTATCGGAAACAACATCTGAAATGACTATCAGCACCTATATTTGAAATGCCTATCGGCAACCATATCTGAAATGCCTATCGACACCTATATTTAAAATCCCTATCGGCTTCTATATCTGAAATGCCTATCGGCACCTGTTTTTAAAATGCCAATCGGCAACTATATCTGAAATGCCTATCGGCACCTATTTTTTAAATGCCAATTGGCAACTATATCTGAAATGACTATCGGCACCTATATCTGAAATGCCTATCGGCACCTATTTTTGAAATGCCTATCGAAAACTACATCTGAAATGCCTATCAGCACCTATATTTGAAATGCCTATCGGCTTCTATATCTGAAATGCCTATCGGCACCTATTTTTAAAATGCCAATCGGCAACTATATCTGAAATGCCTATCGGCACCTATATCTGAAATGCCTATCGGCACCTATTTTTGAAATGCCTATCGGAAACTACATTTGAAATGCCTATCAGCACCTATATTTGAAATGCCTATCGGCAACCATATCTGAAATGCCTATCGACACCTATATTTGAAATACCTATCGGCTTCTATATCTGAAATGCCTATCGGTACCTATTTTTAAAATGCCAATTGGTAACTATATCTGAAATGCCTATCGGCACCTATATCTGAAATGCCTATCGGCAACATTTTTTGAAATGCCTATCGGAAACTACATCCGGAATGCCTATCAACACCTATATTTGAAATGCCTATCGGCAACCATATCTGGAATGCCTATCGGCACCTATATTTGAAATGCCTATCGGCTTCTATATCTGAAATGCCTATCGACACCAATTTTTGAAATGCCTATCAGAAACTACATCTGAAATGCCTATCAGCACCTATATTTGAAATGCCTATCGGCAACCATATCTGGAATGCTCATCGGCACCTATATTTGAAATGCCTATCGGCTTATATATCTGAAATGCCTATCGGCACCTATTTTTAAAATGCCAATCGGCAACTATATCTGAAATGCCTATCGGCACCTATATTCGAAATGCCTATCGGCTTCTATATCTGATATGCCTTACGGCACCTATTTTTAAAATGCCAATCGGCAACTATATCTGAAATGCCTATCGGCACCTATATCTGAAATGCCTATCGGCACCTATTTTTTGAAATGCCTATTGGAAACTACATCTGAAATGCCTATCAGCACCTATATTTGAAATGCCTATCGGCAACCATATCTGGAATGCCTATCGGCGCCTATATTTGAAATGCCTATCGGCTTCTATATCTGAAATACCTATCGGCGCCTATTTTTAAAATGCCAATCGGCAACTATATCTGAAGTGCCTATCGGCACCTATATCTGAAATGCCTATCGGCACCTATTTTTGTAATGCCTATCGAAAACTACATCTAAAATGCCTATCAGCACCTATATTTGAAATGCCTGTCGGCAGCCACATCAGAAATGCCTATCGGCACCTATATCTGAAATGCCTTTCGGTATTTATATCTGAAATGCCGGTCGACACCTATATTTGAAATGCCTATTGGCACATATATTTTAAATGCCTATCGGCAACTATATCTGATATGCCTATCGGCACCTATATCTGAAATGCCTATCGGCACCTATTTTTGAAATGCCTATCGGCACCTATTTTTAAAATGCCAATCGGTAAGTATATCTGAAATGCCTATCGGCACCTATATCTGAAATGCCTATCGGAACCTATTTTTGAAATGCCTATCGGAAACTACATCTGAAATGACTATCAGCACCTATATTTGAAATGCCTATCGGCAACCATATCTGAATTGCCTATCCACACCTTTATTTGAAATACCTATCGGCTTCTATATCTGAAATGCCTATCGGCACCTATTTTTAAAATGCCAATCGGCAACTATATCTGAAATGCCTATCGGCACCTATATCTAAAATGCCTATCGGTACCTATTTTTGAAATGTTTATCGGAAACTACATCTGAAATGATTATCAGCGCTTATATTTGATATGCCTATCGGCAACCATATCTGGAATGCCTATCGGCAACTATATTTGAAATGCCTATCGGCTTCTATATCTGAAATGCCTATCGGCACCTATTTTTAAAATACCAATCGGCAACTATATCTGAAATGCCTATCGGCACCTATATCTGAAATGCCTATTGGCATATATTTTTGAAATGCCTTTCGGAAACTACATCTGAAATGCCTATCTGCTCCTATATTTGAAATGCCTATCGGCAACCATATCTGAAATGCCTATCGACACCTATATTTGAAATACCTATCGGCTTCTATATCTGAAATGCCAATCGGCACCTGTTTTTAAAATGCCAATCGGCAACTATATCTGAAATGCCTATCGGCACCTATATCCGAAATGCCTATCGGCATCAATTTTTGAAATGCCTATCGGGAACTACATCTAAAATGCCTATCAGCACATATATTTGAAATGCCTATCGGCAACCATATCTGATATGCCTATCGGCACCTATATTTGAAATGCCTATCGGCTTCTATATCCGAAATGCCTATCGGCACCTATTTTTAAAATGCCAATCGGCAACTATATCTGAAATGCCTATCGGCACCTATATCTGAAATGCCTATCGGCACCTATTTTGGAAATGCCTATCGGAAACTACATCTGAAATGCCTATCAGCACCAATATTTGAAATGCCTATCGGCAACCATATCTAAAATGCCTATCGACACCTATATTTGAAATACCTATCGGCTTCTATATCTGAAATGCCTATCGGTACCTATTTTTAAAATGCCAATCGGTAACTATATCTGAAATGCCTATCGGCACATATATCTGAAATGCCTATCGGCACATATATCTGAAATGCCTATCGGCACCATTTTTTGAAATGCCTATCGGAATCTACATCCAGAATGCCTATCAGCACCTATATTTGAAGTGCCTATCGGCAACCATATCTGGAATGCCTATCGGCACCTATATTTGAAAAGCCTATCGGCTTCTATATCTGAAATGCCTATCGACACCAATTTTTGAAATGCCTATCGGAAACTACATCTGAAATGCCTATCAGCACCTATATTTGAAATGCCTATCGGCAACCATATCTGGAATGCTCATCGGCACCTATATTTGAAATGCCTATCGGCTTATATATCTGAAATGCCTATCGGCACCTATTTTTAAAATGCCAATCGGCAACTATATCTGAAATGCCTATCGGCACCTATATCTGAAATGCCTATCGGCACCTATTTTTGAAATGCCTATCGGAAACTACATCTGAAATGCCTATCAGCACCTATATTTGAAATGCTTATCGGCAACCATATCTGAAATGTCTATCGACACCTATATTTGAAATCCCTATCGGCTTCTATCCCTGAAATGCCTATCGGCACCTATTTTTAAAATGCCAATCGGCAACTATATCTGAAATGCCTATCGGCACCTATATCTGAAATGCCTATCGGCACCAATTTTTGTAATGCCTATCGGAAATTACATCTGAAATGCCTATCAGCACCTATATTTGAAATGCCTATCGGCAACCATATCTGGAATGCTCATCGGCACCTATATTTGAAATGCCTATCGGCTTATATATCCGAAATGCCTATCGGCACCTATTTTTAAAATGCCAATCGGCAACTATATCTGAAATGCCTATCGGCACCTATATCTGAAATGCCTATCGGCACCTATTTTTGAAATGCCTATCGGAAACTACATCTGAAATGCCTATCAGCACCTATATTTGAAATGCCTATCGGCAATTATATCTGAAATGCCTATCGACACCTATATTTGAAATACCTATCGGCTTCTATATCTGAAATGCCTATCGGCACCTATTTTTAAAATGCCAATCGGCAACTATATCTGAAATGCCTATCGGCACCTATATCTGAAATGCCTATCGGCACCAATTTTTGAAATGCCTATCGGAAACTACATCTGAAATGCCTATCAGCACCTATATTTGAAATGCCTATCGGCAACCATATCTGGAATGCCTATCGGCACCTATATTTGAAAAGCCTATCGGCTTCTATATCTGAAATGCATATCTGCACCTATTTTTAAAATGCCAGTCGGCAACTATATCTGAAATGCCTATCGGCACCTATATCTGAAATGCCTATCGGCACCTATTTTTGAAATGCCTATCGGAAACTACATCTGAAATGCCTATCAGCACCTATATTTGAAATGCTTATCGGCAACCATATCTGAAATGCCTATCGACACCTATATTTGAAATACCTATCGGCTTCTATATCTGAAATGCCTATCGGCACCTATTTTTAAAATGCCAATCGGCAACTATATCTGAAATGCCTATCGGCACCTATATCTGAAATGCCTATCGGCACCAATTTTTGAAATGCCTATCGGAAACTACATCTGAAATGCCTATCAGCACCTATATTTGAAATGCCTATCGGCAACCATATCTGGAATGCCTATCGGCACCTATATTTGAAAAGCCTATCGGCTTCTATATCTGAAATGCATATCTGCACCTATTTTTAAAATGCCAGTCGGCAACTATATCTGAAATGCCTATCGGCACCTATATCTGAAATGCCTATCAGCACCTATTTTTGAAATGCCTATCGGAAACTACATCTAAAATGCTTATCGGCACCTATTTTTAAAATGCCAATCGGTAAGTATATCTGAAATGCCTATCGGCACCTATATCTGAAATGCCTATCGAAACCTATTTTTGAAATGCCTATCGGAAACTACATCTGAAATGACTATCAGCACCTATATTTGATATGCCTATCGGCAACCATATCTGGAATGCCTATCGGCAACTATATTTGAAATGCCTATCGGCTTCTATATCTGAAATGCCTATCAGCACCTATTTTTAAAATACCAATCGGCAACTATATCTGAAATGCCTATCGGCACCTATATCTGAAATGCCTATCGGCATATATTTTTGAAATGCCTTTCGGAAACTACATCTGAAATGCCTATCGGCTCCTATATTTGAAATGCCTATCGGCAACCATATCTGAAATGCCTATCGACACCTATATTTGAAATACCTATCGGCTTCTATATATGAAATGCCTATCGGCACCTGTTTTTAAAATGCCAATCGGCAACTATATCTGAAATGCCTATCGGCACCTATATCCGAAATGCCTATCGGCATCAATTTTTGAAATGCCTATCGGAAACTACATCTAAAATGTTTATCAGCACCTATATTTGAAATGCCTATCGGCAACCATATCTGGAATGCCTATCGGCACCTATATTTAAAATGCCTATCGGCTTCTATATCTGAAATGCCTATCGGCACCTATTTTTAAAATGCCAATCGGCAACTATATCTGAAATGCCTATCGGCACCTATATCTGAAATGCCTATCGGCATCAATTTTTAAAATGCCTATCGGAAACTACATCTGAAATGCCTATCAGCACCTATATTTGAAATGCTTATCGGCAACCATATCTGAAATGCCTATCGACACCTATATTTGAAATCCCTATCGGCTTCTATATCTGAAATGCCTATCGGCGCCTATTTTTAAAATGCCAATCGGCAACTATATCTGAAATGCCTATCGGCACATATATCTGAAATGCCTATCGGCACCTATTTTTGAAATGCCTATCGGAAACTACATCTGAAATGCCTATCAGCACCTATATTTGAAATGCCTATCGGCAACCATATCTGGAATGCCTATCGGCGCCTATATTTGAAATGTCTATCGGCTTCTATATCTGAAGTGCCTATCGGCACCTATTTTTGAAATGCCTATCGAAAACTACATCTGAAATGCCTATCAGCACCTATATTTGAAATGCCTATCGGCAACCATATCTGAAATGCCTATCGACACCTATATTTGAAATCCCTATCGGCTTCTATATCTGAAATGCCAATCGGCACCTATTTTTAAAATGCCTATCTACAACTATATCTGATAAGCCTATCGGCACCTATATCTGAAATGCCTATCGGCACCTATATCTAAAATGCCTATCAGAACCTATTTTTGAAATGCCTATCGGAAACTACATCTGAAATGACTATCAGCACCTATATTTGATATGCCTATCGGCAACCATATCTGGAATGCCTATCGGCAACTATATTTGAAATGCCTATCGGCTTCTATATCTGAAATGCCTATCAGCACCTATTTTTAAAATACCAATCGGCAACTATATCTGAAATGCCTATCGGCACCTATATCTGAAATGCCTATCGGCTTCTATATCTGAAATGCCTATCGGCACCTATTTTTAAAATGCCAATCGGCAACTATATCTGAAATGCCTATCGGCACCTATATCTGAAATGCCTATCGGCACCAATTTTTGAAATGCCTTTCGGAAACTACATCTGAAATGCCTATCGGCTCCTATATTTGAAATGCCTATCGGCAACCATATCTGGAATGCCTATCGGCACCTATATTTGAAATGCCTATCGGCTTCTATATCTGAAATGCCTATCGGCACCTATTTTTAAAATGCCAATCGGCAACTATATCTGAAATGCCTATCGGCACCTATATCTGAAATGCCTATCGGCACCAATTTTTGAAATGCCTATCGGAAACTACATCTGAAATGCCTATCAGCACCTATATTTGAAATGCCTATCGGCAACCATATCTGGAATGCTCATCGGCACCTATATTAGAAATGCCTATCGGCTTATATATCTGAAATGCCTATCGGCACCTATTTTTAAAATGCCAATCGGCAACTATATCTGAAATGCCTATCGGCACCTATATCTGAAATGCCTATCGGCACCTATTTTTGAAATGCCTATCGGAAACTACATCTGAAATGCCTATCAGCACCTATATTTGAAATGCCTATCGGCAATCATATCTGAAATGCCTATTCACACCTATATTTGAAATACCTATCGGCTTCTATATCTAAAATGCCCATCGGCACCTATTTTTAAAATGCCAATCGGCAACTACATCTGAAATGCCTATCGGCTTATATATCTGAAATGCCTATCGGCACCTATTTTTAAAATGCCAATCGGCAACTATATCTGAAATGCCAATCGGCACCAATATCTGAAATGCCTATCGGCACCTATTTTTGAAATGCCTATCGGAAACTACATCTGAAATGCCTATCAGCACCTATATTTGAAATGCCTATCGGCAACTATATCTGAAATGCCTATCGACACCTATATTTGAAATCCCTATCGGCTTCTATATCTGAAATGCCTATCGGCACCTATTTTTAAAATGCCAATCGGCAACTATATCTGAAATGCCAATCGGCACCTATATCTGAAATGCCTATCGGCAACTTTTTTTAAAATGCCAATCGGCAACTATATCTGAAATGCCTATCGGCACCTATATCTGAAATGCCTATCGGCACCTATTTTTGAAATGCCTATCGGAAACTACATCTGAAATGCCTATCAGCACCTATATTTGAAATGCCTATCGGCAACCATATCTAAAATGCCTATCTACACCTATATTTGAAATACCTATCGGCTTCTATATCTGAAATGCCTATTGGTACCTATTTTTAAAATGCCAATCGGTAACTATATCTGAAATGCCTATCGGCACCTATATCTGAAATGCCTATCGGCACCATTTTTTGAAATGCCTATCGGAAACTACATCCGGAATGCCTATCAGCACCTATATTTGAAGTGCCTATCGGCAACCATATCTGGAATGCCTATCGGCACCTATATTTGAAAAGCCTATCGGCTTCTATATCTGAAATGCCTATCGACACCAATTTTTGAAATGCCTATCGGAAACTACATCTGAAATGCCTATCAGCACCTATATTTGAAATGCCTATCGGCAATTATATCTGAAATGCCTATCGACACCTATATTTGAAATACCTATCGGCTTCTATATCTGAAATGCCTATCGGCACCTATTTTTAAAATGCCAATCGGCAACTATATCTGAAATGCCTATCGGCACCTATATCTGAAATGCCTATCGGCACCAATTTTTGAAATGCCTATCGGAAACTACATCTGAAATGCCTATCAGCACCTATATTTGAAATGCCTATCGGCAACCATATCTGGAATGCCTATCGGCACCTATATTTGAAATGCCTATCGGCTTCTATATGTGAAATGCATATCGGCACCTATTTTTAAAATGCCAATCGGCAACTATATCTGAAATGCCTATCGGCACCTATATCTGAAATGCCTATCGGCACCTATTTTTGAAATGCATATCGGAAACTACATCTGAAATGCCTATCAGCACGAATATTTGAAATGCCTATCGGCAACCATATCTGGAATGCCTATCGGCGCCTATATTTGAAATGCCTATCGGCTTCTATATCTGAAATACCTATCGGCGCCTATTTTTAAAATGCCAATCGGTAACTATATCTGAAATGCCTATCGGCACCTATATCTGAAATGCCTATCGGCACCTATTTTTGAAATGCCTATCGGAAACTACATCTAAAATGCTTATCGGCACCTATTTTTAAAATGCCAATCGGTAAGTATATCTGAAATGCCTATCGGCACCTATATCTGAAATGCCTATCGGAACCTATTTTTGAAATGCCTATCGGAAACTACATCTGAAATGACTATCAGCACCTATATTTGATATGCCTATCGGCAACCATATCTGGAATGCCTATCGGCAACTATATTTGAAATGCCTATCGGCTTCTATATCTGAAATGCCTATCAGCACCTATTTTTAAAATACCAATCGGCAACTATATCTGAAATGCCTATCGGCTCCTTTATCTGAAATGCCTATGGCATATATTTTTTAAATGCCTTTCGGAAACTACGTCTGAAATGCCTATCGGCTCCTATATTTGAAATGCCTATCGGCAACCATATCTTAAAAATGCCTATCGACACCTATATTTAAAATACCTATCGGCTTCTATATATGAAATGCCTATCGGCACCTGTTTTTAAAATGCCAATCGGCAACTATATCTGAAATGCCTATCGGCACCTATATCCGAAATGCCTATCGGCATCAATTTTTGAAATGCCTATCGGAAACTACATCTAAAATGTTTATCAGCACCTATATTTGAAATGCCTATCGGCAACCATATCTGGAATGCCTATCGGCACCTATATTTGAAATGCCTATCGGCTTCTATATCTGAAATGCCTATCGGCACCTATTTTTAAAATGCCAATCGGCAACTATATCTAAAATGCCTATCGGCACCTATATCTGAAATGCCTATCGGTATCTATTTTTAAAATGCCTATCGGAAACTACATCTGAAATGCCTATCAGCACCTATATTTGAAATGCTTATCGGCAACCATATCTGAAATGCCTATCGACACCTATATTTGAAATCCCTATCGGCTTCTATATCTGAAATGCCTATCGGCGCCTATTTTTAAAATGCCAATCGGCAACTATATCTGAAATGCCTATCGGCACATATATCTGAAATGCCTATCGGCACCTATTTTTGAAATGCCTATCGGAAACTACATCTGAAATGCCTCTCAGCACCTATATTTGAAATGCCTATCGGCAACCATATCTGGAATGCCTATCGGCGCCTATATTTGAAATGTCTATCGGCTTCTATTACTGAAATGCCTATCGGCACCTATTTTTAAAATGCCAATCGGCATTTATATCTGAAGTGCCTATCGGCACCTATTTTTGAAATGCCTATCGAAAACTACATCTGAAATGCCTATCAGCACCTATATTTGAAATGCCTATCGGCACCTATATCTGAAATGCCTTTCGGCATTTATATCTGAAATGCCGATCGACACCTATATTTGAAATGCCTATCGGCACTTTTATTTTAAATGCCTATCTACAGCTATATCTGATAAGCCTATCGGCACCTATATCTGAAATGCCTATCGGCACCTATTTTTGAAATGCTAATCTTTAAGTATATCTGAAATGCCTATCGGCATCTATATCTAAAATGCTTATCGGAACCTATTTTTGAAATGCCTATCGGAAACTACATCCGGAATGCCTATCAGCACCTATATTTGAAGTGCCTATCGGCAACCATATCTGGAATGCCTATCGGCACCTATATTTGAAAAGCCTATCGGCTTCTATATCTGAAATGCCTATCGACACCAATTTTTGAAATGCCTATCGGAAACTACATCTGAAATGCCTATCAGCACCTATATTTGAAATGCCTATCGGCAATTATATCTGAAATGCCTATCGACACCTATATTTGAAATACCTATCGGCTTCTATATCTGAAATGCCTATCGGCACCTATTTTTAAAATGCCAATCGGCAACTATATCTGAAATGCCTATCGGCACCTATATCTGAAATGCCTATCGGCACCAATTTTTGAAATGCCTATCGGAAACTACATCTGAAATGCCTATCAGCACCTATATTTGAAATGCCTATCGGCAAACATATCTGGAATGCCTATCGGCACCTATATTTGAAATGCCTATCGGCTTCTATATGTGAAATGCATATCGGCACCTATTTTTAAAATGCCAATCGGCAACTATATCTGAAATGCCTATCGGCACCTATATCTGAAATGCCTATCGGCACCTATTTTTGAAATGCATATCGGAAACTACATCTGAAATGCCTATCAGCACGAATATTTGAAATGCCTATCGGCAACCATATCTGGAATGCCTATCGGCGCCTATATTTGAAATGCCTATCGGCTTCTATATCTGAAATACCTATCGGCGCCTATTTTTAAAATGCCAATCGGTAACTATATCTGAAATGCCTATCGGCACCTATATCTGAAATGCCTATCGGCACCTATTTTTGAAATGCCTATCGGAAACTACATCTAAAATGCTTATCGGCACCTATTTTTAAAATGCCAATCGGTAAGTATATCTGAAATGCCTATCGGCACCTATATCTGAAATGCCTATCGGAACCTATTTTTGAAATGCCTATCGGAAACTACATCTGAAATGACTATCAGCACCTATATTTGATATGCCTATCGGCAACCATATCTGGAATGCCTATCGGCAACTATATTTGAAATGCCTATCGGCTTCTATATCTGAAATGCCTATCAGCACCTATTTTTAAAATACCAATCGGCAACTATATCTGAAATGCCTATCGGCTCCTTTATCTGAAATGCCTATGGCATATATTTTTGAAATGCCTTTCGGAAACTACATCTGAAATGCCTATCGGCTCCTATATTTGAAATGCCTATCGGCAACCATATCTTAAAAATGCCTATCGACACCTATATTTAAAATACCTATCGGCTTCTATATATGAAATGCCTATCGGCACCTGTTTTTAAAATGCCAATCGGCAACTATATCTGAAATGCCTATCGGCACCTATATCCGAAATGCCTATCGGCATCAATTTTTGAAATGCCTATCGGAAACTACATCTAAAATGTTTATCAGCACCTATATTTGAAATGCCTATCGGCAACCATATCTGGAATGCCTATCGGCACCTATATTTGAAATGCCTATCGGCTTCTATATCTGAAATGCCTATCGGCACCTATTTTTAAAATGCCAATCGGCAACTATATCTGAAATGCCTATCGGCACCTATATCTGAAATGCCTATCGGCATCTATTTTTAAAATGCCTATCGGAAACTACATCTGAAATGCCTATCAGCACCTATATTTGAAATGCTTATCGGCAACCATATCTGAAATGCCTATCGACACCTATATTTGAAATCCCTATCGGCTTCTATATCTGAAATGCCTATCGGCGCCTATTTTTAAAATGCCAATCGGCAACTATATCTGAAATGCCTATCGGCACATATATCTGAAATGCCTATCGGCACCTATTTTTGAAATGCCTATCGGAAACTACATCTGAAATGCCTCTCAGCACCTATATTTGAAATGCCTATCGGCAACCATATCTGGAATGCCTATCGGCGCCTATATTTGAAATGCCTATCGGCTCCTATATCTCAAATGCCTATCGGCACCTATTTTTGAAATGCCTATCGAAAACTACATCTGAAATGCCTATCAGCATTTATATTTGAAATGCCTATCGGCAACCACATCAGAAATGCCTATCGGCACCTATATCTGAAATGCCCTACGGCATTTATATCTGAAATGCCGATCGACACCTATATTTGAAATGCCTATCGGCACCTATATTTTAAATGCCTATCGGCAACTATATCTGATATGCCTATCGGCACCTATATCTGAAATGCCTATCGGCACCTATTTTTGAAATGCCTATCATAAACTACATCTAAAATGCCTATTGGCACCTATTTTTAAAATGCCAATCGGAAAGTATATCTGAAATGCCTATCGGCACCTATAATTGAAATGCCTATCGGAACCTATTTTTGAAATGCCTATCGGAAACAACATCTGAAATGACTATCAGCACCTATATTTGAAATGCCTATCGGCAACCATATCTGAAATGCCTATCGACACCTATATTTAAAATCCCTATCGGCTTCTATATCTGAAATGCCTATCGGCACCTGTTTTTAAAATGCCAATCGGCAACTATATCTGAAATGCCTATCGGCACCTATTTTTTAAATGCCAATTGGCAACTATATCTGAAATGACTATCGGCACCTATATCTGAAATGCCTATCGGCACCTATTTTTGAAATGCCTATCGAAAACTACATCTGAAATGCCTATCAGCACCTATATTTGAAATGCCTATCGGCTTCTATATCTGAAATGCCTATCGGCACCTATTTTTAAAATGCCAATCGGCAACTATATCTGAAATGCCTATCGGCACCTATATCTGAAATGCCTATCGGCACCTATTTTTGAAATGCCTATCGGAAACTACATTTGAAATGCCTATCAGCACCTATATTTGAAATGCCTATCGGCAACCATATCTGAAATGCCTATCGACACCTATATTTGAAATACCTATCGGCTTCTATATCTGAAATGCCTATCGGTACCTATTTTTAAAATGCCAATTGGTAACTATATCTGAAATGCCTATCGGCACCTATATCTGAAATGCCTATCGGCAACATTTTTTGAAATGCCTATCGGAAACTACATCCGGAATGCCTATCAACACCTATATTTGAAATGCCTATCGGCAACCATATCTGGAATGCCTATCGGCACCTATATTTGAAATGCCTATCGGCTTCTATATCTGAAATGCCTATCGACACCAATTTTTGAAATGCCTATCAGAAACTACATCTGAAATGCCTATCAGCACCTATATTTGAAATGCCTATCGGCAACCATATCTGGAATGCTCATCGGCACCTATATTTGAAATGCCTATCGGCTTATATATCTGAAATGCCTATCGGCACCTATTTTTAAAATGCCAATCGGCAACTATATCTGAAATGCCTATCGGCACCTATATTCGAAATGCCTATCGGCTTCTATATCTGATATGCCTTACGGCACCTATTTTTAAAATGCCAATCGGCAACTATATCTGAAATGCCTATCGGCACCTATATCTGAAATGCCTATCGGCACCTATTTTTTGAAATGCCTATTGGAAACTACATCTGAAATGCCTATCAGCACCTATATTTGAAATGCCTATCGGCAACCATATCTGGAATGCCTATCGGCGCCTATATTTGAAATGCCTATCGGCTTCTATATCTGAAATACCTATCGGCGCCTATTTTTAAAATGCCAATCGGCAACTATATCTGAAGTGCCTATCGGCACCTATATCTGAAATGCCTATCGGCACCTATTTTTGTAATGCCTATCGAAAACTACATCTAAAATGCCTATCAGCACCTATATTTGAAATGCCTGTCGGCAGCCACATCAGAAATGCCTATCGGCACCTATATCTGAAATGCCTTTCGGTATTTATATCTGAAATGCCGGTCGACACCTATATTTGAAATGCCTATTGGCACATATATTTTAAATGCCTATCGGCAACTATATCTGATATGCCTATCGGCACCTATATCTGAAATGCCTATCGGCACCTATTTTTGAAATGCCTATCGGCACCTATTTTTAAAATGCCAATCGGTAAGTATATCTGAAATGCCTATCGGCACCTATATCTGAAATGCCTATCGGAACCTATTTTTGAAATGCCTATCGGAAACTACATCTGAAATGACTATCAGCACCTATATTTGAAATGCCTATCGGCAACCATATCTGAATTGCCTATCCACACCTTTATTTGAAATACCTATCGGCTTCTATATCTGAAATGCCTATCGGCACCTATTTTTAAAATGCCAATCGGCAACTATATCTGAAATGCCTATCGGCACCTATATCTAAAATGCCTATCGGTACCTATTTTTGAAATGTTTATCGGAAACTACATCTGAAATGATTATCAGCGCTTATATTTGATATGCCTATCGGCAACCATATCTGGAATGCCTATCGGCAACTATATTTGAAATGCCTATCGGCTTCTATATCTGAAATGCCTATCGGCACCTATTTTTAAAATACCAATCGGCAACTATATCTGAAATGCCTATCGGCACCTATATCTGAAATGCCTATTGGCATATATTTTTGAAATGCCTTTCGGAAACTACATCTGAAATGCCTATCTGCTCCTATATTTGAAATGCCTATCGGCAACCATATCTGAAATGCCTATCGACACCTATATTTGAAATACCTATCGGCTTCTATATCTGAAATGCCAATCGGCACCTGTTTTTAAAATGCCAATCGGCAACTATATCTGAAATGCCTATCGGCACCTATATCCGAAATGCCTATCGGCATCAATTTTTGAAATGCCTATCGGGAACTACATCTAAAATGCCTATCAGCACATATATTTGAAATGCCTATCGGCAACCATATCTGATATGCCTATCGGCACCTATATTTGAAATGCCTATCGGCTTCTATATCCGAAATGCCTATCGGCACCTATTTTTAAAATGCCAATCGGCAACTATATCTGAAATGCCTATCGGCACCTATATCTGAAATGCCTATCGGCACCTATTTTGGAAATGCCTATCGGAAACTACATCTGAAATGCCTATCAGCACCAATATTTGAAATGCCTATCGGCAACCATATCTAAAATGCCTATCGACACCTATATTTGAAATACCTATCGGCTTCTATATCTGAAATGCCTATCGGTACCTATTTTTAAAATGCCAATCGGTAACTATATCTGAAATGCCTATCGGCACATATATCTGAAATGCCTATCGGCACATATATCTGAAATGCCTATCGGCACATATATCTGAAATGCCTATCGGCACCATTTTTTGAAATGCCTATCGGAATCTACATCCAGAATGCCTATCAGCACCTATATTTGAAGTGCCTATCGGCAACCATATCTGGAATGCCTATCGGCACCTATATTTGAAAAGCCTATCGGCTTCTATATCTGAAATGCCTATCGACACCAATTTTTGAAATGCCTATCGGAAACTACATCTGAAATGCCTATCAGCACCTATATTTGAAATGCCTATCGGCAACCATATCTGGAATGCTCATCGGCACCTATATTTGAAATGCCTATCGGCTTATATATCTGAAATGCCTATCGGCACCTATTTTTAAAATGCCAATCGGCAACTATATCTGAAATGCCTATCGGCACCTATATCTGAAATGCCTATCGGCACCTATTTTTGAAATGCCTATCGGAAACTACATCTGAAATGCCTATCAGCACCTATATTTGAAATGCTTATCGGCAACCATATCTGAAATGTCTATCGACACCTATATTTGAAATCCCTATCGGCTTCTATCCCTGAAATGCCTATCGGCACCTATTTTTAAAATGCCAATCGGCAACTATATCTGAAATGCCTATCGGCACCTATATCTGAAATGCCTATCGGCACCAATTTTTGTAATGCCTATCGGAAATTACATCTGAAATGCCTATCAGCACCTATATTTGAAATGCCTATCGGCAACCATATCTGGAATGCTCATCGGCACCTATATTTGAAATGCCTATCGGCTTATATATCCGAAATGCCTATCGGCACCTATTTTTAAAATGCCAATCGGCAACTATATCTGAAATGCCTATCGGCACCTATATCTGAAATGCCTATCGGCACCTATTTTTGAAATGCCTATCGGAAACTACATCTGAAATGCCTATCAGCACCTATATTTGAAATGCCTATCGGCAATTATATCTGAAATGCCTATCGACACCTATATTTGAAATACCTATCGGCTTCTATATCTGAAATGCCTATCGGCACCTATTTTTAAAATGCCAATCGGCAACTATATCTGAAATGCCTATCGGCACCTATATCTGAAATGCCTATCGGCACCAATTTTTGAAATGCCTATCGGAAACTACATCTGAAATGCCTATCAGCACCTATATTTGAAATGCCTATCGGCAACCATATCTGGAATGCCTATCGGCACCTATATTTGAAAAGCCTATCGGCTTCTATATCTGAAATGCATATCTGCACCTATTTTTAAAATGCCAGTCGGCAACTATATCTGAAATGCCTATCGGCACCTATATCTGAAATGCCTATCGGCACCTATTTTTGAAATGCCTATCGGAAACTACATCTGAAATGCCTATCAGCACCTATATTTGAAATGCCTATCGGCAACCATATCTGGAATGCCTATCGGCGCCTATATTTGAAATGCCTATCGGCTTCTATATCTGAAATACCTATCGGCGCCTATTTTTAAAATGCCAATCGGTAACTATATCTGAAGTGCCTATCGGCACTTATATCTGAAATGCCTATCGGCACCTATTTTTGAAATGCCTATCGGAAACTACATCTAAAATGCTTATCGGCACCTATTTTTAAAATGCCAATCGGTAAGTATATCTGAAATGCCTATCGGCACCTATATCTGAAATGCCTATCGAAACCTATTTTTGAAATGCCTATCGGAAACTACATCTGAAATGACTATCAGCACCTATATTTGATATGCCTATCGGCAACCATATCTGGAATGCCTATCGGCAACTATATTTGAAATGCCTATCGGCTTCTATATCTGAAATGCCTATCAGCACCTATTTTTAAAATACCAATCGGCAACTATATCTGAAATGCCTATCGGCACCTATATCTGAAATGCCTATCGGCATATATTTTTGAAATGCCTTTCGGAAACTACATCTGAAATGCCTATCGGCTCCTATATTTGAAATGCCTATCGGCAACCATATCTGAAATGCCTATCGACACCTATATTTGAAATACCTATCGGCTTCTATATATGAAATGCCTATCGGCATCAATTTTTAAAATGCCTATCGGAAACTACATCTGAAATGCCTATCAGCACCTATATTTGAAATGCTTATCGGCAACCATATCTGAAATGCCTATCGACACCTATATTTGAAATCCCTATCGGCTTCTATATCTGAAATGCCTATCGGCGCCTATTTTTAAAATGCCAATCGGCAACTATATCTGAAATGCCTATCGGCACATATATCTGAAATGCCTATCGGCACCTATTTTTGAAATGCCTATCGGAAACTACATCTGAAATGCCTATCAGCACCTATATTTGAAATGCCTATCGGCAACCATATCTGGAATGCCTATCGGCGCCTATATTTGAAATGTCTATCGGCTTCTATATCTGAAGTGCCTATCGGCACCTATTTTTGAAATGCCTATCGAAAACTACATCTGAAATGCCTATCAGCACCTATATTTGAAATGCCTATCGGCAACCATATCTGAAATGCCTATCGACACCTATATTTGAAATCCCTATCGGCTTCTATATCTGAAATGCCAATCGGCACCTATTTTTAAAATGCCTATCTACAACTATATCTGATAAGCCTATCGGCACCTATATCTGAAATGCCTATCGGCACCTATATCTAAAATGCCTATCAGAACCTATTTTTGAAATGCCTATCGGAAACTACATCTGAAATGACTATCAGCACCTATATTTGATATGCCTATCGGCAACCATATCTGGAATGCCTATCGGCAACTATATTTGAAATGCCTATCGGCTTCTATATCTGAAATGCCTATCAGCACCTATTTTTAAAATACCAATCGGCAACTATATCTGAAATGCCTATCGGCACCTATATCTGAAATGCCTATCGGCTTCTATATCTGAAATGCCTATCGGCACCTATTTTTAAAATGCCAATCGGCAACTATATCTGAAATGCCTATCGGCACCTATATCTGAAATGCCTATCGGCACCAATTTTTGAAATGCCTTTCGGAAACTACATCTGAAATGCCTATCGGCTCCTATATTTGAAATGCCTATCGGCAACCATATCTGGAATGCCTATCGGCACCTATATTTGAAATGCCTATCGGCTTCTATATCTGAAATGCCTATCGGCACCTATTTTTAAAATGCCAATCGGCAACTATATCTGAAATGCCTATCGGCACCTATATCTGAAATGCCTATCGGCACCAATTTTTGAAATGCCTATCGGAAACTACATCTGAAATGCCTATCAGCACCTATATTTGAAATGCCTATCGGCAACCATATCTGGAATGCTCATCGGCACCTATATTAGAAATGCCTATCGGCTTATATATCTGAAATGCCTATCGGCACCTATTTTTAAAATGCCAATCGGCAACTATATCTGAAATGCCTATCGGCACCTATATCTGAAATGCCTATCGGCACCTATTTTTGAAATGCCTATCGGAAACTACATCTGAAATGCCTATCAGCACCTATATTTGAAATGCCTATCGGCAATCATATCTGAAATGCCTATTCACACCTATATTTGAAATACCTATCGGCTTCTATATCTAAAATGCCCATCGGCACCTATTTTTAAAATGCCAATCGGCAACTACATCTGAAATGCCTATCGGCTTATATATCTGAAATGCCTATCGGCACCTATTTTTAAAATGCCAATCGGCAACTATATCTGAAATGCCAATCGGCACCAATATCTGAAATGCCTATCGGCACCTATTTTTGAAATGCCTATCGGAAACTACATCTGAAATGCCTATCAGCACCTATATTTGAAATGCCTATCGGCAACTATATCTGAAATGCCTATCGACACCTATATTTGAAATCCCTATCGGCTTCTATATCTGAAATGCCTATCGGCACCTATTTTTAAAATGCCAATCGGCAACTATATCTGAAATGCCAATCGGCACCTATATCTGAAATGCCTATCGGCAACTTTTTTTAAAATGCCAATCGGCAACTATATCTGAAATGCCTATCGGCACCTATATCTGAAATGCCTATCGGCACCTATTTTTGAAATGCCTATCGGAAACTACATCTGAAATGCCTATCAGCACCTATATTTGAAATGCCTATCGGCAACCATATCTAAAATGCCTATCTACACCTATATTTGAAATACCTATCGGCTTCTATATCTGAAATGCCTATTGGTACCTATTTTTAAAATGCCAATCGGTAACTATATCTGAAATGCCTATCGGCACCTATATCTGAAATGCCTATCGGCACCATTTTTTGAAATGCCTATCGGAAACTACATCCGGAATGCCTATCAGCACCTATATTTGAAGTGCCTATCGGCAACCATATCTGGAATGCCTATCGGCACCTATATTTGAAAAGCCTATCGGCTTCTATATCTGAAATGCCTATCGACACCAATTTTTGAAATGCCTATCGGAAACTACATCTGAAATGCCTATCAGCACCTATATTTGAAATGCCTATCGGCAATTATATCTGAAATGCCTATCGACACCTATATTTGAAATACCTATCGGCTTCTATATCTGAAATGCCTATCGGCACCTATTTTTAAAATGCCAATCGGCAACTATATCTGAAATGCCTATCGGCACCTATATCTGAAATGCCTATCGGCACCAATTTTTGAAATGCCTATCGGAAACTACATCTGAAATGCCTATCAGCACCTATATTTGAAATGCCTATCGGCAACCATATCTGGAATGCCTATCGGCACCTATATTTGAAATGCCTATCGGCTTCTATATGTGAAATGCATATCGGCACCTATTTTTAAAATGCCAATCGGCAACTATATCTGAAATGCCTATCGGCACCTATATCTGAAATGCCTATCGGCACCTATTTTTGAAATGCATATCGGAAACTACATCTGAAATGCCTATCAGCACGAATATTTGAAATGCCTATCGGCAACCATATCTGGAATGCCTATCGGCGCCTATATTTGAAATGCCTATCGGCTTCTATATCTGAAATACCTATCGGCGCCTATTTTTAAAATGCCAATCGGTAACTATATCTGAAATGCCTATCGGCACCTATATCTGAAATGCCTATCGGCACCTATTTTTGAAATGCCTATCGGAAACTACATCTAAAATGCTTATCGGCACCTATTTTTAAAATGCCAATCGGTAAGTATATCTGAAATGCCTATCGGCACCTATATCTGAAATGCCTATCGGAACCTATTTTTGAAATGCCTATCGGAAACTACATCTGAAATGACTATCAGCACCTATATTTGATATGCCTATCGGCAACCATATCTGGAATGCCTATCGGCAACTATATTTGAAATGCCTATCGGCTTCTATATCTGAAATGCCTATCAGCACCTATTTTTAAAATACCAATCGGCAACTATATCTGAAATGCCTATCGGCTCCTTTATCTGAAATGCCTATGGCATATATTTTTTAAATGCCTTTCGGAAACTACGTCTGAAATGCCTATCGGCTCCTATATTTGAAATGCCTATCGGCAACCATATCTTAAAAATGCCTATCGACACCTATATTTAAAATACCTATCGGCTTCTATATATGAAATGCCTATCGGCACCTGTTTTTAAAATGCCAATCGGCAACTATATCTGAAATGCCTATCGGCACCTATATCCGAAATGCCTATCGGCATCAATTTTTGAAATGCCTATCGGAAACTACATCTAAAATGTTTATCAGCACCTATATTTGAAATGCCTATCGGCAACCATATCTGGAATGCCTATCGGCACCTATATTTGAAATGCCTATCGGCTTCTATATCTGAAATGCCTATCGGCACCTATTTTTAAAATGCCAATCGGCAACTATATCTAAAATGCCTATCGGCACCTATATCTGAAATGCCTATCGGTATCTATTTTTAAAATGCCTATCGGAAACTACATCTGAAATGCCTATCAGCACCTATATTTGAAATGCTTATCGGCAACCATATCTGAAATGCCTATCGACACCTATATTTGAAATCCCTATCGGCTTCTATATCTGAAATGCCTATCGGCGCCTATTTTTAAAATGCCAATCGGCAACTATATCTGAAATGCCTATCGGCACATATATCTGAAATGCCTATCGGCACCTATTTTTGAAATGCCTATCGGAAACTACATCTGAAATGCCTCTCAGCACCTATATTTGAAATGCCTATCGGCAACCATATCTGGAATGCCTATCGGCGCCTATATTTGAAATGTCTATCGGCTTCTATTACTGAAATGCCTATCGGCACCTATTTTTAAAATGCCAATCGGCATTTATATCTGAAGTGCCTATCGGCACCTATTTTTGAAATGCCTATCGAAAACTACATCTGAAATGCCTATCAGCACCTATATTTGAAATGCCTATCGGCACCTATATCTGAAATGCCTTTCGGCATTTATATCTGAAATGCCGATCGACACCTATATTTGAAATGCCTATCGGCACTTTTATTTTAAATGCCTATCTACAGCTATATCTGATAAGCCTATCGGCACCTATATCTGAAATGCCTATCGGCACCTATTTTTGAAATGCTAATCTTTAAGTATATCTGAAATGCCTATCGGCATCTATATCTAAAATGCTTATCGGAACCTATTTTTGAAATGCCTATCGGAAACTACATCCGGAATGCCTATCAGCACCTATATTTGAAGTGCCTATCGGCAACCATATCTGGAATGCCTATCGGCACCTATATTTGAAAAGCCTATCGGCTTCTATATCTGAAATGCCTATCGACACCAATTTTTGAAATGCCTATCGGAAACTACATCTGAAATGCCTATCAGCACCTATATTTGAAATGCCTATCGGCAATTATATCTGAAATGCCTATCGACACCTATATTTGAAATACCTATCGGCTTCTATATCTGAAATGCCTATCGGCACCTATTTTTAAAATGCCAATCGGCAACTATATCTGAAATGCCTATCGGCACCTATATCTGAAATGCCTATCGGCACCAATTTTTGAAATGCCTATCGGAAACTACATCTGAAATGCCTATCAGCACCTATATTTGAAATGCCTATCGGCAAACATATCTGGAATGCCTATCGGCACCTATATTTGAAATGCCTATCGGCTTCTATATGTGAAATGCATATCGGCACCTATTTTTAAAATGCCAATCGGCAACTATATCTGAAATGCCTATCGGCACCTATATCTGAAATGCCTATCGGCACCTATTTTTGAAATGCATATCGGAAACTACATCTGAAATGCCTATCAGCACGAATATTTGAAATGCCTATCGGCAACCATATCTGGAATGCCTATCGGCGCCTATATTTGAAATGCCTATCGGCTTCTATATCTGAAATACCTATCGGCGCCTATTTTTAAAATGCCAATCGGTAACTATATCTGAAATGCCTATCGGCACCTATATCTGAAATGCCTATCGGCACCTATTTTTGAAATGCCTATCGGAAACTACATCTAAAATGCTTATCGGCACCTATTTTTAAAATGCCAATCGGTAAGTATATCTGAAATGCCTATCGGCACCTATATCTGAAATGCCTATCGGAACCTATTTTTGAAATGCCTATCGGAAACTACATCTGAAATGACTATCAGCACCTATATTTGATATGCCTATCGGCAACCATATCTGGAATGCCTATCGGCAACTATATTTGAAATGCCTATCGGCTTCTATATCTGAAATGCCTATCAGCACCTATTTTTAAAATACCAATCGGCAACTATATCTGAAATGCCTATCGGCTCCTTTATCTGAAATGCCTATGGCATATATTTTTGAAATGCCTTTCGGAAACTACATCTGAAATGCCTATCGGCTCCTATATTTGAAATGCCTATCGGCAACCATATCTTAAAAATGCCTATCGACACCTATATTTAAAATACCTATCGGCTTCTATATATGAAATGCCTATCGGCACCTGTTTTTAAAATGCCAATCGGCAACTATATCTGAAATGCCTATCGGCACCTATATCCGAAATGCCTATCGGCATCAATTTTTGAAATGCCTATCGGAAACTACATCTAAAATGTTTATCAGCACCTATATTTGAAATGCCTATCGGCAACCATATCTGGAATGCCTATCGGCACCTATATTTGAAATGCCTATCGGCTTCTATATCTGAAATGCCTATCGGCACCTATTTTTAAAATGCCAATCGGCAACTATATCTGAAATGCCTATCGGCACCTATATCTGAAATGCCTATCGGCATCTATTTTTAAAATGCCTATCGGAAACTACATCTGAAATGCCTATCAGCACCTATATTTGAAATGCTTATCGGCAACCATATCTGAAATGCCTATCGACACCTATATTTGAAATCCCTATCGGCTTCTATATCTGAAATGCCTATCGGCGCCTATTTTTAAAATGCCAATCGGCAACTATATCTGAAATGCCTATCGGCACATATATCTGAAATGCCTATCGGCACCTATTTTTGAAATGCCTATCGGAAACTACATCTGAAATGCCTCTCAGCACCTATATTTGAAATGCCTATCGGCAACCATATCTGGAATGCCTATCGGCGCCTATATTTGAAATGTCTATCGGCTTCTATTACTGAAATGCCTATCGGCACCTATTTTTAAAATGCCAATCGGCATTTATATCTGAAGTGCCTATCGGCACCTATTTTTGAAATGCCTATCGAAAACTACATCTGAAATGCCTATCAGCACCTATATTTGAAATGCCTATCGGCACCTATATCTGAAATGCCTTTCGGCATTTATATCTGAAATGCCGATCGACACCTATATTTGAAATGCCTATCGGCACTTTTATTTTAAATGCCTATCTACAGCTATATCTGATAAGCCTATCGGCACCTATATCTGAAATGCCTATCGGCACCTATTTTTGAAATGCTAATCTTTAAGTATATCTGAAATGCCTATCGGCATCTATATCTAAAATGCTTATCGGAACCTATTTTTGAAATGCCTATCGGAAACTACATCTGAAATGACTATCAGCACCTATATTTGATATGCCTATCGGCAACCATATCTGGAATGCCTATCGGCAACTATATTTGAAAGGCCTATCGGCTTCTATATCTGAAATGCCTATCAGCACCTATTTTTAAAATACCAATCGGCAACTATATCTGAAATGCCTATCGGCACCTATATCTGAAATGCCTATCGGCATATATTTTTGAAATGCCTTTCGGAAACTACATCTGAAATGCCTATCGCCTCCTATATTTGAAATGCCTATCGGCAACCATATCTGGAATGCCTATCGGCACCTATATTTGAAATGCCTATCGGCTTCTATATCTGAAATGCCTATCGGCACCTATTTTTAAAATGCCAATCGGCAACTATATCTGAAATGCCTATCGGCACCTATATCTGAAATGCCTATCGGCACCAATTTTTGAAATGCCTATCGGAAACTACATCTGAAATGCCTATCAGCACCTATATTTGAAATGCCTATCGGCAAACATATCTGGAATGCTCATCGGCACCTATATTAGAAATGCCTATCGGCTTATATATCTGAAATGCCTATCGGCACCTATTTTTAAAATGCCAATCGGCAACTATATCTGAAATGCCTATCGGCACCTATATCTGAAATGCCTATCGGCACCTATTTTTGAAATGCCTATCGGAAACTACATCTGAAATGCCTATCAGCACCTATATTTGAAATGCCTATCGGCAATCATATCTGAAATGCCTATCGACACCTATATTTGAAATACCTATCGGCTTCTATATCTGAAATGCCTATCGGCACCTATTTTTAAAATGCGAATCGGCAACTATATCTGAAATGCCTATCGGCACCTATATCTGAAATGCCTATCGGCACCAATTTTTGAAATGCCTATCGGAAACTACATCTGAAATGCCTATCAGAACCTATATTTGAAATGCCTATCGGCAACCATATCTGGAATGCCTATCGGCACCTATATTTGAAATGCCTATCGGCTTCTATATCTGAAATGCCTATCGGCACCTATTTTTATAATGCCAATCGGCAACTATATCTGAAATGCCTATCGGCACCTATATCTGAAATGCCTATCGGCACCTATTTTTGAAATGCCTTTTGGAAACTACATCTGAAATGCCTATCAGCACCTATATTTGAAATGCCTATCGGCAACCATATCTGGAATGCCTATCGGCGCCTATATTTGAAATGCCTATCGGCTTCTATATCTGAAATACCTATCGGCGCCTATTTTTAAAATGCCAATCGGCAACTATATCTGAAGTGCCTATCGGCACCTATATCTAAAATGCCTATCGGCACCTATTTTTTTAAAATGCCTATCGAAAACTACATCTGAAATGCCTATCAGCACCTATATTTGAAATGCCTATCGGCAACCACATCAGAAATGCCTATCGGCACCTATATCTGAAATGCCTTTCGGCATTTATATCTGAAATGCCGGTCGACACCTATATTTGAAATGCCTATCGGCACATATATTTTAACTGCCTATCGGCAACTATATCTGATATGCCTATCGGCACCTATATCTGAAATGCCTATCGGCACCTATTTTTGAAATGCCTATCGGAAACTACATCTAAAATGCCTATCGGCACCTATTTTTAAAATGCCCATCGGTAAGTATATCTGAAATGCCTATCGGCACCTATATCTGAAATGCCTATCGGAACCTATTTTTGAAATGCCTATCGGAAACTACATCTGAAATGACTATCAGCACCTATATTTGAAATGCCTATCGGCAACTATATCTGAAATGCCTATCCACACCTATATTTGAAATACCTATCGGCTTCTATATCTGAAATGCCTATCGGCACCTATTTTTAAAATGCCAATCGGCAACTATATCTGAAATGCCTATCGGTACCTATTTTTGAAATGCCTATCGGAAACTACATCTGAAATGATTATCAGCGCTTATATTTGATATGCCTATCGGCAACCATATCTGGAATGCCTATCGGCAACTATATTTAAAATGCCTATCGGCTTCTATATCTGAAATGCCTATCGGCACCTATTTTTAAAATACCAATCGGCAACTATATCTGAAATGCCTATCGGCACCTATATCTGACACGCCTATCGGCACATATTTTTGAAATGCCTATCGGAAACTACATCTGAAATGCCTATCAGCACCTATATTTGAAATGCCTATCGGCAACCATATCTGAAATGCCTATCGACACCTATATTTGAAATACCTATCGGCTTCTATATCTGAAATGCCTATCGGCACCTACTTTTAAAATGCCAATCGGTAACTATATCTGAAATGCCTATCGGCACCTATATCTGAAATGCCTATCGGCACCATTTTTTGAAATGTCTATCGGAAACTACATCCGGAATGCCTATCAGCACCTATATTTGAAATGCCTATCGGCAACCATATCTGGAATGCCTATCGGCACCTATATTTGCAATGCCTATCGGCTTCTATATCTGAAATGCCTATCGACACCTATTTTTAAAATGCCAATCGGCAACTATATCTGAAATGCCTATCGGCACCTATATCTGAAATGCCTATCTGCACCTATTTTTGAAATGCCTATCGGAAACTACATCTGAAATGCCTATCAGCACCTATATTTGAAATGCCTATCGGCAACCATATCTGGAATGCCTATCGACGCCTATATTTGAAATGCCTATCGGCTTCTATATCTGAAATGCCTATCGGCACCTATTTTTAAAATGCCAATCGGCATTTATATCTGAAGTGCCTATCGGCACCTATATCTGAAATGCCTATCGGCACCTACTTTTGAAATGTCTATCGAAAACTACATCTGAAATGCCTATCAGCACCTATATCTGAAATGCCTATCGGCAACCACATCAGAAATGCCTATCGGCACCTATATCTGAAATGCCTTTCGGAACCTATTTTTGAAATGCCTATCGGAAACTACATCTGAAATGACTATCAGCACCTATATTTGAAATGCCTATCGGCAACAATATCTGAAATGCCTATCCTCACCTATATTTGAAATACCTATCGGCTTCTATATCTAAAATGCCCATCGGCACCTATTTTTAAAATGCCAATCGGTAAGTATATCTGAAATGCCTATCGGCACCTATATCTAAAATGCCTATAGGAACCTATTTTTGAAATGCCTATCGGAAACTACATCTGAAATGACTATCAGCACCTATATTTGAAATGCCTATCGGCAACCATATCTGAAATGCCTATCCACACCTATATTTGAAATACCTATCGGCTTCTATATCTAAAATGCCTATCGGCACCTATTTTTAAAATGCCAATCGGCAACTACATCTGAAATGCCTATCGGCTTATATATCTGAAAAGCCTATCGGCACCTATTTTTAAAATGCTAATCGGCAACTATATCTGAAATGCCAATCGGCACCTATATCTGAAATGCCTATCGACACCTATTTTTAAAATGCCAATTGGCAACTATATCTGAAATGCCTATCGGCACCTATATCTGAAATGCCTATCGGTACCTATTTTTGAAATGCCTATCGGAAACTACATCTGAAATGATTATCAGCACTTATATTTGAAATGCCTATCGGCAACCATATCTGGAATGCCTATCGGCACCTATATTTGAAATGCCTATCGGCTTCTATATCTGAAATGCCTATCGGCACCTATTTTTAAAATACCAATCGGCAACTATATCTGAAATGCCTATCGGCACCTATATCTTAAATGCCTATCGGCACCTATTTTTGAAATGCCTATCGGAAACTCCATCTGAAATGCCTATCAGCACCTATATTTGAAATGCCTATCGGAAACTACATCTGAAATGCCTATCAGCACCTATATTTGAAATGCCTATCGGCAACCATATCTGGAATGCTCATCGGCACCTATATTTGAAATGCCTATCGGCTTATATATCTGAAATGCCTATCGGCACCTATTTTTAAAATGCCAATCGGCAACTATATCTGAAATGCCTATCGGCACCTATATCTGAAATGCCTATCGGCACCTATTTTTGAAATGCCTATCGGAAACTACATCTGAAATGCCTATCAGCACCTATATTTGAAATGCTTATCGGCAACCATATCTGAAATGTCTATCGACACCTATATTTAAAATCCCTATCGGCTTCTATCCCTGAAATGCCTATCGGCACCTATTTTTAAAATGCCAATCGGCAACTATATCTGAAATGCCTATCGGCACCTATATCTGAAATGCCTATCGGCACCAATTTTTGTAATGCCTATCGGAAATTACATCTGAAATGCCTATCAGCACCTATATTTGAAATGCCTATCGGCAACCATATCTGGAATGCTCATCGGCACCTATATTTGAAATGCCTATCGGCTTATATATCCGAAATGCCTATCGGCACCTATTTTTAAAATGCCAATCGGCAACTATATCTGAAATGCCTATCGGCACCTATATCTGAAATGCCTATCGGCACCTATTTTTGAAATGCCTATCGGAAACTACATCTGAAATGCCTATCAGCACCTATATTTGAAATGCCTATCGGCAATTATATCTGAAATGCCTATCGACACCTATATTTGAAATACCTATCGGCTTCTATATCTGAAATGCCTATCGGCACCTATTTTTAAAATGCCAATCGGCAACTATATCTGAAATGCCTATCGGCACCTATATCTGAAATGCCTATCGGCACCTATTTTTGAAATGCCTATCGGAAACTACATCTGAAATGCCTATCAGCACCTATATTTGAAATGCCTATCGGCAATCATATCTGAAATGCCTATCGACACCTATATTTGAAATACCTATCGGCTTCTATATCTGAAATGCCTATCGGCACCTATTTTTAAAATGCGAATCGGCAACTATATCTGAAATGCCTATCGGCACCTATATCTGAAATGCCTATCGGCACCAATTTTTGAAATGCCTATCGGAAACTACATCTGAAATGCCTATCAGAACCTATATTTGAAATGCCTATCGGCAACCATATCTGGAATGCCTATCGGCACCTATATTTGAAATGCCTATCGGCTTCTATATCTGAAATGCCTATCGGCACCTATTTTTATAATGCCAATCGGCAACTATATCTGAAATGCCTATCGGCACCTATATCTGAAATGCCTATCGGCACCTATTTTTGAAATGCCTTTTGGAAACTACATCTGAAATGCCTATCAGCACCTATATTTGAAATGCCTATCGGCAACCATATCTGGAATGCCTATCGGCGCCTATATTTGAAATGCCTATCGGCTTCTATATCTGAAATACCTATCGGCGCCTATTTTTAAAATGCCAATCGGCAACTATATCTGAAGTGCCTATCGGCACCTATCTCTAAAATGCCTATCGGCACCTATTTTTTTAAAATGCCTATCGAAAACTACATCTGAAATGCCTATCAGCACCTATATTTGAAATGCCTATCGGCAACCACATCAGAAATGCCTATCGGCACCTATATCTGAAATGCCTTTCGGCATTTATATCTGAAATGCCGGTCGACACCTATATTTGAAATGCCTATCGGCACATATATTTTAACTGCCTATCGGCAACTATATCTGATATGCCTATCGGCACCTATATCTGAAATGCCTATCGGCACCTATTTTTGAAATGCCTATCGGAAACTACATCTAAAATGCCTATCGGCACCTATTTTTAAAATGCCCATCGGTAAGTATATCTGAAATGCCTATCGGCACCTATATCTGAAATGCCTATCGGAACCTATTTTTGAAATGCCTATCGGAAACTACATCTGAAATGACTATCAGCACCTATATTTGAAATGCCTATCGGCAACTATATCTGAAATGCCTATCCACACCTATATTTGAAATACCTATCGGCTTCTATATCTGAAATGCCTATCGGCACCTATTTTTAAAATGCCAATCGGCAACTATATCTGAAATGCCTATCGGTACCTATTTTTGAAATGCCTATCGGAAACTACATCTGAAATGATTATCAGCGCTTATATTTGATATGCCTATCGGCAACCATATCTGGAATGCCTATCGGCAACTATATTTAAAATGCCTATCGGCTTCTATATCTGAAATGCCTATCGGCACCTATTTTTAAAATACCAATCGGCAACTATATCAGAAATATCGGCACCTATATCTGACACGCCTATCGGCACATATTTTTGAAATGCCTATCGGAAACTACATCTGAAATGCCTATCAGCACCTATATTTGAAATGCCTATCGGCAACCATATCTGAAATGCCTATCGACACCTATATTTGAAATACCTATCGGCTTCTATATCTGAAATGCCTATCGGCACCTACTTTTAAAATGCCAATCGGTAACTATATCTGAAATGCCTATCGGCACCTATATCTGAAATGCCTATCGGCACCATTTTTTGAAATGTCTATCGGAAACTACATCCGGAATGCCTATCAGCACCTATATTTGAAATGCCTATCGGCAACCATATCTGGAATGCCTATCGGCACCTATATTTGCAATGCCTATCGGCTTCTATATCTGAAATGCCTATCGACACCTATTTTTAAAATGCCAATCGGCAACTATATCTGAAATGCCTATCGGCACCTATATCTGAAATGCCTATCTGCACCTATTTTTGAAATGCCTATCGGAAACTACATCTGAAATGCCTATCAGCACCTATATTTGAAATGCCTATCGGCAACCATATCTGGAATGCCTATCGACGCCTATATTTGAAATGCCTATCGGCTTCTATATCTGAAATGCCTATCGGCACCTATTTTTAAAATGCCAATCGGCATTTATATCTGAAGTGCCTATCGGCACCTATATCTGAAATGCCTATCGGCACCTACTTTTGAAATGTCTATCGAAAACTACATCTGAAATGCCTATCAGCACCTATATCTGAAATGCCTATCGGCAACCACATCAGAAATGCCTATCGGCACCTATATCTGAAATGCCTTTCGGAACCTATTTTTGAAATGCCTATCGGAAACTACATCTGAAATGACTATCAGCACCTATATTTGAAATGCCTATCGGCAACAATATCTGAAATGCCTATCCTCACCTATATTTGAAATACCTATCGGCTTCTATATCTAAAATGCCCATCGGCACCTATTTTTAAAATGCCAATCGGTAAGTATATCTGAAATGCCTATCGGCACCTATATCTAAAATGCCTATAGGAACCTATTTTTGAAATGCCTATCGGAAACTACATCTGAAATGACTATCAGCACCTATATTTGAAATGCCTATCGGCAACCATATCTGAAATGCCTATCCACACCTATATTTGAAATACCTATCGGCTTCTATATCTAAAATGCCTATCGGCACCTATTTTTAAAATGCCAATCGGCAACTACATCTGAAATGCCTATCGGCTTATATATCTGAAAAGCCTATCGGCACCTATTTTTAAAATGCTAATCGGCAACTATATCTGAAATGCCAATCGGCACCTATATCTGAAATGCCTATCGACACCTATTTTTAAAATGCCAATTGGCAACTATATCTGAAATGCCTATCGGTACCTATTTTTGAAATGCCTATCGGAAACTACATCTGAAATGATTATCAGCACTTATATTTGAAATGCCTATCGGCAACCATATCTGGAATGCCTATCGGCACCTATATTTGAAATGCCTATCGGCTTCTATATCTGAAATGCCTATCGGCACCTATTTTTAAAATACCAATCGGCAACTATATCTGAAATGCCTATCGGCACCTATATCTTAAATGCCTATCGGCACCTATTTTTGAAATGCCTATCGGAAACTCCATCTGAAATGCCTATCAGCACCTATATTTGAAATGCCTATCGGCAACCATATCTGAAATGCCTATCGGCACCTATATTTGAAATGCCTATCGGCAACTATATCTGGAATGCCTATCGGCACCTATATTTGAAATGCCTATCGGCTTCTATATCTGAAATGCCTATCGACACCTATTTTTAAAATGCCAATCGGCAACTATATCTGAAATGCCTATCGGCACCTATATCTGAAATGCCTACCGGAACCTATTTTTGAAATGCCTATCGGAAACTACATCTGAAATGCCTATCAGCACCTTTATTTGAAATGCTTATCGGCAACCATATCTGAAATAGCTATCGACACCTATATTTGAAATCCCTATCGGCTTCTATATCTGAAATGCCTATCGGCATCTATTTTTAAAATGCCAATCGGCAACCATATCTGAAATGCCAATGGGCACCTATATCTGAAATGCCTATCGGCACCTATTTTTGAAATGCCTATCGGAAACTACATCTGAAATGCCTATCAGCACCTATATTTGAAATGCCTATCGAAAACTACATCTGAAATGCCTATCAGCATTTATATTTGAAATGCCTATCGGCAACCACATCAGAAATGCCTATCGGCACCTATATCTGAAATGCCTATCGGCACCTATTTTTGAAATGCCTATCGGAAACTACATCTGAAATGACTATCAGCACCTATATTTGAAATACCTATCGGCAACCATATCTGAAATGCCTATCCACACCTATATTTGAAATACCTATCGGCTTCTATATCTAAAATGCCTATCGGCACCTATTTTTAAAATGCCAATCGGCAACTACATCTGAAATGCCTATCGGCTTATATATCTGAAATGCCTATCGGCACCTATTTTTAAAATGCCAATCGGCAACTATATCTGAAATGCCAATCGGCACCTATATCTGAAATGCCTATCGACACCTATTTTTAAAATGCCAATTGGCAACTATATCTGAAATGCCTATCGGCACCTATATCTGAAATGCCTATCGGTACCTATTTTTGAAATGCCTATCGGAAACTACATCTGAAATGATTATCAGCACTTATATTTAAAATGCCTATCGGCAACCATATCTGGAATGCCTATCGGCGCCTATATTTGAAATGTCTATCGGCTTCTATATCTGAAATGCCTATCGGCACCTATTTTTAAAATACCAATCGGCATTTATATCTGAAGTGCCTATCGGCACCTATTTTTGAAATGCCTATCGAAAACTACATCTGAAATGCCTATCAGCACCTATATTTGAAATGCCTATCGGCAACCACATCAGAAATGCCTATCGGCACCTATATCTGAAATGCCTTTCGGCATTTATATCTGAAATGCCGATCGACACCTATATTTGAAATGCCTATCGGCACTTTTATTTTAAATGCCTATCTACAACTATATCTGATAAGCCTATCGGCACCTATATCTGAAATGCCTATCGGCACCTATTTTTGAAATGCCAATCTTTAAGTATATCTGAAATGCCTATCGGCACCTATATCTAAAATGCCTATCGGAACCTATTTTTGAAATGCCTATCGGAAACTACATCTGAAATGACTATCAGCACCTATATTTGATATGCCTATCGGCAACCATATCTGGAATGCCTATCGGCAACTATATTTGAAATGCCTATCGGCTTCTATATCTGAAATGCCTATCAGCACCTATTTTTAAAATACCAATCGGCAACTATATCTGAAATGCCTATCGGCACCTATATCTGAAATGCCTATCGGCATATATTTTTGAAATGCCTTTCGGAAACTACATCTGAAATGCCTATCGGCTCCTATATTTGAAATGCCTATCGGCAACCATATCTGGAATGCCTATCGGCACCTATATTTGAAACGCTTATCGGCTTCTATATCTGAAATGCCTATCGGCACCTATTTTTAAAATGCCAATCAGCAACTATATCTGAAATGCCTATCGGCACCTATATCTGAAATGCCTATCGGCACCAATTTTTGAAATGCCTATCGGAAACTACATCTGAAATGCCTATCAGCACCTATATTTTAAATGCCTATCGGCAACCATATCTGGAATGCTCATCGGCACCTATATTAGAAATGCCTATCGGCTTATATATCTGAAATGCCTATCGGCACCTATTTTTAAAATGCCAATCGGCAACTATATCTGAAATGCCTATCGGCACCTATATCTGAAATGCCTATCGGCACCTATTTTTGAAATGCCTATCGGAAACTACATCTGAAATGCCTATCAGCACCTATATTTGAAATGCCTATCGGCAATCATTTCTGAAATGCCTATTCACACCTATATTTGAAATACCTATCGGCTTCTATATCTAAAATGCCTATCGGCACATATTTTTAAAATGCCAATCGGCAACTACATCTGAAATGCCTATCGGCTTATATATCTGAAATGCCTATCGGCACCTATTTTTAAAATGCCAATCGGCAACTATATCTGAAATGCCAATCGGCACCTATATCTGAAATGCCTATCGGCACCTATTTTTGAAATGCCTATCGGAAACTACATCTGAAATGCCTATCGGCAACCATATCTGAAATGCCTATCGACACCTATATTTGAAATCCCTATCGGCTTCTATATCTGAAATGCCTATCGGCACCTATTTTTAAAATGCCAATCGGCAACTATATCTGAAATGCCAATCGGCACCTATATCTGAAATGCCTATCGGCACCTTTTTTTAAAATGCCAATCGGCAACTATATCTGAAATGCCTATCGGCACCTATATCTGAAATGCCTATCGGCACCTATTTTTGAAATGCCTATCGGAAACTACATCTGAAATGCCTATCAGCACCTATATTTGAAATGCCTATCGGCAACCATATCTGGAATGCTCATCGGCACCTATATTTGAAATGCCTATCGGCTTATATATCTGAAATGCCTATCGGCACCTATTTTTAAAATGCCAATCGGCAACTATATCTGAAATGCCTATCGGCACCTATATCTGAAATGCCTATCGGCGCCAATTTTTGTAATGCCTATCGGAAATTACATCTAAAATGCCTATCAGCACCTATATTTGAAATGCCTATCGGCAACCATATCTGGAATGCTCATCGGCACCTATATTTGAAATGCCTATCGGCTTATATATCTGAAATGCCTATCGGCACCTATTTTTAAAATGCCAATCGGCAACTATATCTGAAATGCCTATCGGCACCTATATCTGAAATGCCTATCGGCACCTATTTTTGAAATGCCTATCGGAAACTACATCTGAAATGCCTATCAGCACCTATATTTGAAATGCCTATCGGCAATTATATCTGAAATGCCTATCGACACCTATATTTGAAATACCTATCGGCTTCTATATCTGAAATGCCTATCGGCACCTATTTTTAAAATGCCAATCGGCAACTATATCTGAAATGCCTATCGGCACCTATATCTGAAATGCCTATCGGCACCAATTTTTGAAATGCCTATCGGAAACTACATCTGAAATGCCTATCAGCACCTATATTTGAAATGCCTATCGGCAACCATATCTGGAATCCCTATTGGCACCTATATTTGAAATGCCTATCGGCTTCTATATCTGAAATGCATATCGGCACCTATTTTTAAAATGGCAATCGGCAACTATTTCTGAAATGCCTATCGGCACCTATATCTGAAATGCCTATCGGCACCTATTTTTGAAATGCCTATCGGAAACTACATCTGAAATGCCTATCAGCACCTATATTTGAAATGCCTATCGGCAACCATATCTGGAATGCCTATCGGCGCCTATATTTGAAATGCCTATCGGCTTCTATATCTGAAATACCTATCGGCGCCTATTTTTAAAATGCCAATCGGTAACTATATCTGAAGTGCCTATCGGCACCTATATCTGAAATGCTTATCGGCACCTATTTTTGAAATGCCTATCGGAAACTACATCTAAAATGCTTATTGGCACCTATTTTTAAAATGCCAATCGGTAAGTATATCTGAAATGCCTATCGGCACCTATATCAGAAATGCCTATCGGAACCTATTTTTGAAATGCCTATCGGAAACTACATCTGAAATGACTATCAGCACCTATATTTGATATGCCTATCGGCAACCATATCTGGAATGCCTATCGGCAACTATATTTGAAATGCCTATCGGCTTCTATATCTGAAATGCCTATCAGCACCTATTTTTAAAATACCAATCGGCAACTATATCTGAAATGCCTATCGGCACCTATATCTGAAATGCCTATCGGCATATATTTTTGAAATGCCTTTCGGAAACTACAACTGAAATGCCTATCGGCTCCTATATTTGAAATGCCTATCGGCAACCATATCTGAAATGCCTATCGACACCTATATTTGAAATACCTATCGGCTTCTATATATGAAATGCCTATCGGCACCTGTTTTTAAAATGCCAATCGGCAACTATATCTGAAATGCCTATCGGCACCTATATCCGAAATGCCTATCGGCATCAATTTTTGAAATGCCTATCGGAAACTACATCTAAACTATTTATCAGCACTTATATTTGAAATGCCTATCGGCAACCATTTCTGGAATGCCTATCGGCACCTATATTTGAAATGCCTATCGGCTTCTATATCTGAAATGCCTATCAGCACCTATATTTGAAATGCTTATCGGCAACCATATCTGAAATGCCTATCGACACCTATATTTGAAATCCCTATCGGCTTCTATTTCTAAAATGCCTATCGGCGCCTATTTTTAAAATGCCAATCGGCAACTATATATGAAATGCCTATCGGCACATATATCTGAAATGCCTATCGGCACCTATTTTTGAAATGCCTATCGGACACTACATCTGAAATGCCTATCAGCACCTATATTTGAAATGCCTATCGGCAACCATATCTGGAATGCCTATCGGCGCCTATATTTGAAATGTCAATCGGCTTCTATATCTGAAATGCCTATCGGCACCTATTTTTAAAATGCCAATCGGCATTTATATCTGAAGTGCCTATCGGCACCTATTTTTGAAATGCCTATCAGCACCTATATTTGAAATGCCTATCGGCACCTATATCTGAAATGCCTTTCGGCATTTATATCTGAAATGCCGATCGACACCTATATTTGAAATGCCTATCGGCACTTTTATTTTAAATGCCTATCTACAACTATATCTGATAAGCCTATCGGCACCTATATCTGAAATGCCTATCGGCACCTATTTTTGAAATGCTAATCTTTAAGTATATCTGAAATGCCTATCGGCACCTATATCTAAAATGCCTATCGGAACCTATTTTTGAAATGCCTATCGGAAACTACATCTGAAATGACTATCAGCACCTATATTTGATATGCCTATCGGCAACCATATCTGGAATGCCTATCGGCAACTATATTTGAAATGCCTATCGGCTTCTATATCTGAAATGCCTATCAGCACCTATTTTTAAAATACCAATCGGCAACTATATCTGAAATGCCTATCGGCACCTATATCTGAAATGCCTATCGGCATATATTTTTGAAATGCCTTTCGGAAACTACATCTGAAATGCCTATCGCCTCCTATATTTGAAATGCCTATCGGCAACCATATCTGGGATGCCTATCGGCACCTATATTTGAAATGCCTATCGGTTTCTATATCTGAAATGCCTATCGGCACCTATTTTTAAAATGCCAATCGGCAACTATATCTGAAATGCCTATCGGCACCTATATCTGAAATGCCTATCGGCACCAATTTTTGAAATGCCTATCGGAAACTACATCTGAAATGCCTATCAGCACCTATATTTGAAATGCCTATCGGCAACCATATCTGGAATGCTCATCGGCACCTATATTAGAAATGCCTATCGGCTTATATATCTGAAATGCCTATCGGCACCTATTTTTAAAATGCCAATCGGCAACTATATCTGAAATGCCTATCGGCACCTATATCTGAAATGCCTATCGGCACCTATTTTTAAAATGCCTATCGGAAACTACATCTGAAATGCCTATCAGCACCTATATTTGAAATGCCTATCGGCAATCATATCTGAAATGCCTATCGACACCTATATTTGAAATACCTATCGGCTTCTATATCTGAAATGCCTATCGGCACCTATTTTTAAAATGCCAATCGGCAACTATATCTGAAATGCCTATCGGCACTTATATCTGAAATGCCTATCGGCACCAATTTTTGAAATGCCTATCGGAAACTACATCTGAAATGCCTATCAGAACCTATATTTGAAATGCCTATCGGCAACCATATCTGGAATGCCTATCGGCACCTATATTTGAAATGCCTATCGGCTTCTATATCTGAAATGCCTATCGGCACCTATTTTTATAATGCCAATCGGCAACTATATCTGAAATGCCTATCGGCACCTATATCTGAAATGCCTATCGGCACCTATTTTTGAAATGCCTATCGGAAACTACATCTGAAATGCCTATCAGCACCTATATTTGAAATGCCTATCGGCAACCATATCTGGAATGCCTATCGGCGCCTATATTTGAAATGCCTATCGGCTTCTATATCTGAAATACCTATCGGCGTCTATTTTTAAAATGCCAATCGGCAACTATATCTGAAGTGCCTATCGGCACCTATATCTAAAATGCCTATCGGCACCTATTTTTTTAAAATGCCTATCGAAAACTACATCTGAAATGCCTATCAGCACCTATATTTGAAATGCCTATCGGCAACCACATCAGAAATGCCTATCGGCACCTATATCTGAAATGCCTTTCGGCATTTATATCTGAAATGCCGGTCGACACCTATATTTGAAATGCCTATCGGCACATATATTTTAAATGCCTATCGGCAACTATATCTGATATGCCTATCGGCACTTTGCCACGATCTTCGGGCCAGATCGCGCAATATGGCTACGCCGGCCGCTTCAGTGGAGTTAGGGGTGGGTAAAATCAAAATATACAGGAAAACTTACCCGAATTATTTTTATCGATTAATTATCTCGCTTGGTTGCACGCCGGTGTCAAATATGAAGTGGGAAGTCCCACAACCAGGAGTTCAATATTTTGAAGTTGGGCGCCAGGTCAGTTCTTGCGCAACCAATTTAGGATCGCTGACCACGGTCCAGGGCGAGCAGTTGAAAATAAGGGGGGGGGGGGTCGAAACTAACGAGGTAGCGATGCCGTTATAATTAAATATAATTTATTACTATTTAATATCATATGTACGCAATATATATATACAAGGAATAGATGCCATTAACAGAGTTTAAAAAAAGAAACATTGACAGTAATTAATAATTGATAATTCATCAAATTATTAAATGGTGAACCGGTTCAGCATATACGCTTTATCCACGCTTTATACACGCTTTATATACGCTTTATACACTATAAATAATTATACATAAGTCAGTTCAAACCTTAATCATAAACACTATACGAAATCAGTCTACTGGATATTTTACTAAACGTGAATGAAATTATCAGTTCGTTTCCAGGGAAACACGATGACGTTTGGAATGAAAACTAAATGCACACACGTATTTGTTTTAAATAAATAAATTTTGCATCTTACAAAAACTGTCGAACCACTTGAATTGACGCAAACCTCATTGGAGGTTCGATTCCAACAAACCAAAACCAACTCCCTCGATACTAACACAATTATCCACATACGCATAATCCATACAACCGTGCGCCAAAGCCGAGTGATACGGCAGTCGGTAGAAACCAAATTGAATCGCTTATTTTAAATTCCAAATTGGACCCTATAGGTGGACCCTATAATGTAATAACGAAGATAATAAAAAATTAATACGATAACTCTAAAATGCTAATACTAATAAGAATACTAATCAGAAACTTCAAATACCTTGTTAGGGTAAATAATGATACAATCGCAGCAAAGTGAACGTGACGACAAATACATGTAACTATATACAATGATAATTCTTCTTCAACATATGTCCAAAACAATCCGGTCTAATCCGCTAAGGTTTTATTATCTCAATTTTTCTTCCAATAAAATTCGAGCTGCGTTTTTCTTTTCTTGTTTACTCATCCAAGCCCGGGAGTCATGGCTACTCGTCAGGTGTTTTTAATTATTAATAAAAATATTTGACGTCACAAACTATATGCAAAGCAACTGGATCTGCATACGAGTTGCCATTATAATAAAAAAAATGTTTATATTTTAACAAGCAATTTGACCCGTGACAACTCCCCTCTTCCTTCGACAGGAAGAAAACTCCGAGAGTTTTCTGACGAATCTGTAATTGCTGTCTTGTCAAAAAAAAATTGATCACATTGTGTTTGACTGTCTCCGCTATTCCGGTGGGTTCTAGGACGGCATCCAATCATTGCGCATATAATCGTCTGCACAAAACCTGACTATCTCCACCGGCCTAGTGGGTTCAAAGCACAAAACAAAACAAAACAAATCAAAACCTTATATATACGCTTACACATAAGCAAACGAGATCAAGAAAAAAATATACCCCTCAATCATTTAATCCGGATACGAAGAGGAATAGAAATTCACACTCACACTCAACAAAATCGGAAGAAACTACGCAGCCT
This sequence comes from Venustoraphidia nigricollis, assembly GCA_034508555.1. Taxonomy (NCBI): domain Eukaryota; kingdom Metazoa; phylum Arthropoda; class Insecta; order Raphidioptera; family Raphidiidae; genus Venustoraphidia; species Venustoraphidia nigricollis. Next base: position 151,670 of record JAVRKA010000227.1, on the reverse strand, counting down.
CATAATTTGAGTCGAAGGCGGTCTTCAAATCCTGGACATGCCAGACTCCACACTCCTTTCCAGTATCGTCACCTAACAGATACGTGCAAGCTCCAATCTTACGAACAACAACAAACGGTCCTACAAAGGTTGGAGCCAATTTAGCATTAAAATGACGTGACGCGTCCGAAAGCACCTTATTCTTTCTCCACACGTGGTCTCCTGGTTGATAACTGACCGGTCGACGGCGCAGATTATAAACTCGGGCGTTCCGATCGTGGGCCTGAAGCAATTTCCTCGATACATTAAGGAACAACTTCTGGAATCCGCGTTGGCGTTCCACAACCGAAGCTTCTAAGTTAGGTTCTGCTTCTACTTCTAAGCGCTGAGAAAATTCGTCTCCAGATATTTTGTGCTCACGTCCAAAATTTATAAAGAAGGGAGAATAACCAGTGGTTTCATGTACGGATGTGCGTATCGCACATCCAATAGCAACAATATGTTTATCCCAATCGCGGTGGTCATCCTTAACATACGTAGATAGCATAGTTTTGACAATTCGGTTAACTCGTTCGGTTGGATTAGCGCGCGGGTAATACAACGCAGTGTAGCATATTTTCACATGATATTGACGACATAAATCCCGAAACGGTTTACTTTTCATTTGTACGCCATTATCACAGATCACATACTGTGGAACACCATATTGTAAAAATACATGTTCTTCAACATATTTGACAAGGGCTTGGGCAGTAGCTGATCGCAACGGAAAAAGTAAGGGATACTTACTAAAATAATCAGTAACGACTAAAAGATGGACATAACCTTTCTTTGATCGTGGTAGGGGTCCTACAAAGTCCAAACTAATGACTTGCCATGGTTGGGTTACGGGTGGGCGATTTCCCATGAATCCTGCGGGTGCCTTCTGTTCAACCTTCTGTTCAGCGCAAGGGTGACAAGCCTTAATATACCTAATAACGTCCGCCTTCATTTTAGGCCAGTAGTAGCGACTTCGTAATCGACCCAGAGTTTTCATAATACCAGCATGGCCAGAAGGGCCAGCGTCGTGGAAACGGCGTAATAAGTCCGGGCGAAAATCCTTAGGAACTACTAATTTCCAATCCTCTGTTTCATTTGTCAATTCACAAATCGGGCTCTTGAGAAATTTATAAATACGTTTATTTTCACCTCGCCAACCGGGATAATCCGCGGGGTGGCGGTCGATACGTGAAACCATTCGAAGATACCAAGCGTCCTTGGTAGTAGAAAAGTTCTCTTCTGGGTTCTCGACAGACACAGGATCAATAGAGACAGGTACAGTTCTGGAGAGCAAATCGGGTACAACATGTTCTTTGCCTTTGCGATGTATCATGGTAAAGTCGTAGGGTTGGAGTCGTAACGCCCATCGAGCAAGACGGCCTTGCGGGTCCTTAAGGTTCTGAAGCCAGAGTAAAGAATGATGATCAGTTATAACTGTGAAATGAGTACCTTCCAAATAGTGACGTAATTTCTCCACAGCGAAGATTACAGCTAAGCATTCACGTTCAGTCGTCGAATACTTTCTTTCCTGTCTTGTTAATGATCTGGACAAGTAACAAATCGCCTTTTCTCCGTTCTCGAACTGTTGGCTGAGAACAGCACCAATGCCATAAGCAGACGCGTCGGCTTGAATTATGAAGGGGCGCTCGAAATCCGGACAAGTTAATATAGGCGCCTCTATAAGTCGTGATTTTAGATCGCGGAACGCTCGTTCACGTTCGGGTGTCCATTCCCACTTGATTTTCTTTCGAATGAGCTGCGTAAGCGGTGCAATAATGGACGAGAAGTTTGGTACAAAACGGCGGTACCAAGATGCGGTTCCAATGAAACGTCGAAGTTCATGAATGTTCTGTGGGGGTTGAATTCTTAAGATAGCCGCAACTTTATCAGGGTCGGGGCGTAATCCTTCTTGATCTACAATATATCCGAGATATTTCAATTCTGGGCGGCAGAAATAACATTTCTCTGGGCTAATTACTAGTCCAGCAGCTAACAAACGTTTAAAGACGGTCTGTAATACTTGTAAATGGGTTTCAAAATCCTTGGTGATCACCACAATATCGTCCAAATACACAAGCACGTGTGGCTCGAGGTCTGGTCCAATAACTGAGTCCACAAGTCGTTGCCAAGTTGCCGGCGCATTAGTTAAACCGAACGGCATGCGAGTAAACTGATACAAACCACGGCCTGGAACTGTAAAGGCGGTGTATTCCTTTGAAGATTCGGCTAAAGGTACTTGCCAATAAGCAGACTTTATATCCATGGTACTGAGAAAACGAGCATCTCGAAGGCGTTCAAGTATAGCTGAAACATACGGAATGGGATATGCGTCCTTCTTGGTGACGGCGTTAAGCTTACGGTAATCCACACAGAAACGGTAGGTGTTATCCTTCTTTGGTACTAGGCAAACAGGCGAAGACCAAGCACTATGCGATGGTTCGATGATTCCTTGAGCGACCATCTCATCTAGCTGTTCATTTACAATCTGTTGTTTGGGTGGTGACAGTGGGTAATAGCGTTGTTTAATGGGTCGTATCCCAGGTAATACTTCTATATAGTGTTCGGCCACGTTCGTACGGCCAACACAGGTTCCCATTAACTTGAGGTTTTTATCAACGATTCGGTCTAAAGCTTGTTGTTGTACAGACGAAAGGTGAGATTGACTTTGAATATCAAAGACATGAGTTTTTGGATCATCTAGAAAGTGCCATACTTTGTCGGTAAGGTTCGGGACAATAGCCATTGCTTGCCAAAAATCAATGCCTAAGATGAGTGCTTGCGGCATCTCCGGTACGACGAGAACATCGATGATTCTTGTTCGATGTTTAAGACAAAATGGAACTTGAACGATTCCAATGCTATAGCAGGCCTGACCAGAAGCTACGGTACAAGCGGTTCGCGATGTTGAGCTAAGTTCCAATCCGAGATGCTGCAAGATGTTCCATCCTTTGGACCCAATAATAGTTCGCGTGGCACCTGAATCCAATAATCCAAGTATCGGGTAGCCTAAGATAGTTACTTCAAGATAAGGTCGTTTATCGTTGGTTACTTGAGACAAAACATAGTTCAATCGAGCTTGAGTCGCGTTAGTTTCGGTCGTAATCGTTGGGGTTTGGGAGAAATCTTTTCGACCACTCAATTTCTCCTGGGAGCGTTTCCCGTACAGTTGGGGCATGTACTAATCGTGACGTCGGCATGTCCACAACGGTAGCAAAATCTCTTACGCTCTTCAGAGCAACGAGAATAGTAATGGCCGGGTCTCCGACAATTCCAGCACATGACGGAATGTGTGGGGGGTGGGGAGGTTACTTCATTAATTTCAGCAATACGGTGTGAAGTCGGTGGGGGAAGAATAGACTTTCGATATGCAAATTCCGGCTCTATTTGGTTGGATGACGATTGTGGAGGGCGATATTGTTCGGCTAAATACTTCTGATATTCCAGCTGTTTTCCTACTGACTCTAACTGGTCCAATGACACTAATGGTACTAATCCTAATTGTACCTGGTACGAAGGTAGTAGGTTGCGACGAACGATAGCTAACTTCTGATCTTCGGTCAAAGGAGTAGTTAAACGACCAAAAAGTCCTTGCATCATGGCGATGTAGATTCCGATAGTTTCATCCGAACCTTGAGTACGTTTACGAATTTCTTCCGAAAGGCGATAGTCATAGTCGATAGGCTGAAACTCGATACGTAGTGCTTTCCGAAGGTCGGTCCAACATGTGAACTTGTAGCGGTTAGCTCGAAACCAGATTTTTGCCTTCCCAGAGAATAAATCGGTCGCTTCTTCAAATAGCCAGGAATCCGGAAAATGCTTTGACTTGCAGCAGTCTTCGACATTTTCGATGAACGCGTTAACACTAGCATGGCCTTCTCCGCTGAATTTCAAATTCCATTGATGTACAGGAATTGGTCGATAACGCAGTTGGGCTGAAAGAGGAGTAGAACATTGTCGTTCGCTATGAGAAGGTACAGACATAAACCGTTGTACTTCGGTCGTATTATCCTCAAAATGGTCAACGCAAGGCACTTGAAATGGATTTGGAGAATCCAGTATCGACGGTTGAACTGGGCGTTCGTTAACCGGTGACGGAACTCTGAAGGTGACAGTAGGTCTGGATAGCATATCTTCAAGTCGCGTTAATTCATGTCGAAGACTTTTTAAATAATCGTCGCATAACTCACCGGTAACTGTATAATTAGATAGTCGGCGACGGAACGAATCCATTTTAGATTTAATGGTCGGAAAATTTCGATCGTCCCGACAGTTATTAATTTCTTCATCCAAGCTAGCTAAATATTCACGGCAGTCGGAAAGTTCGTTCGGCGTAAGCGTCAATCCCGTAGACGAAAATAAATAGCCAGCTGATTCTAAATTATAAACACTGCGTAGCTGTTTGCGCAGGGCAGCGACGGTACCTTCACCATTCAATCCCTTGGACTGTAATTCGCGCATGAGTTCCTCTTTAGAGAGACGATCAATATCCATTTTAAACAAAAGTAAAAAAAGAAAGACAAAAAAAACAAAAAAAAAAATTTTTATAAGAGACAATTCGGTAGCGGAAATCTAACAAAAGAAATTACAATATGAACGGAACTTGATTTAACTGGCCCCACGTTGGGCGCCAAAAATTGCCACGATCTTCGGGCCAGATCGCGCAATATGGCTACGCCGGCCGCTTCAGTGGAGTTAGGGGTGGGTAAAATCAAAATATACAGGAAAACTTACCCGAATTATTTTTATCGATTAATTATCTCGCTTGGTTGCACGCCGGTGTCAAATATGAAGTGGGAAGTCCCACAACCAGGAGTTCAATATTTTGAAGTTGGGCGCCAGGTCAGTTCTTGCGCAACCAATTTAGGATCGCTGACCACGGTCCAGGGCGAGCAGTTGAAAATAAGGGGGGGGGGGTCGAAACTAACGAGGTAGCGATGCCGTTATAATTAAATATAATTTATTACTATTTAATATCATATGTACGCAATATATATATACAAGGAATAGATGCCATTAACAGAGTTTAAAAAAAGAAACATTGACAGTAATTAATAATTGATAATTCATCAAATTATTAAATGGTGAACCGGTTCAGCATATACGCTTTATCCACGCTTTATACACGCTTTATATACGCTTTATACACTATAAATAATTATACATAAGTCAGTTCAAACCTTAATCATAAACACTATACGAAATCAGTCTACTGGATATTTTACTAAACGTGAATGAAATTATCAGTTCGTTTCCAGGGAAACACGATGACGTTTGGAATGAAAACTAAATGCACACACGTATTTGTTTTAAATAAATAAATTTTGCATCTTACAAAAACTGTCGAACCACTTGAATTGACGCAAACCTCATTGGAGGTTCGATTCCAACAAACCAAAACCAACTCCCTCGATACTAACACAATTATCCACATACGCATAATCCATACAACCGTGCGCCAAAGCCGAGTGATACGGCAGTCGGTAGAAACCAAATTGAATCGCTTATTTTAAATTCCAAATTGGACCCTATAGGTGGACCCTATAATGTAATAACGAAGATAATAAAAAATTAATACGATAACTCTAAAATGCTAATACTAATAAGAATACTAATCAGAAACTTCAAATACCTTGTTAGGGTAAATAATGATACAATCGCAGCAAAGTGAACGTGACGACAAATACATGTAACTATATACAATGATAATTCTTCTTCAACATATGTCCAAAACAATCCGGTCTAATCCGCTAAGGTTTTATTATCTCAATTTTTCTTCCAATAAAATTCGAGCTGCGTTTTTCTTTTCTTGTTTACTCATCCAAGCCCGGGAGTCATGGCTACTCGTCAGGTGTTTTTAATTATTAATAAAAATATTTGACGTCACAAACTATATGCAAAGCAACTGGATCTGCATACGAGTTGCCATTATAATAAAAAAAATGTTTATATTTTAACAAGCAATTTGACCCGTGACAACTTATATCTGAAATGTATATCGGCACCTATTTTTGATATGCCTATCGGAAACTACATCTAAAATGCCTATCGGCACCTATTTTTAAAATGCCAATCGGTAAGTATATCTGAAATGCCTATCGGCACCTATATCTGAAATGCCTATCGGAACCTATTTTTGAAATGCCTATCGGAAACTACATCTGAAATGACTATCAGCACCTATATTTGAAATGCCTATCGGCAACCATATCTGAAATGCCTATCCACACCTATATTTGAAATACCTATCGGCTTCTATATCTGAAATGCCTATCGGCACCTATTTTTAAAATGCCAATCGGCAACTATATCTGAAATGCCTATCGGTACCTATTTTTGAAATGCCTATCGGAAACTACATCTGAAATGATTATCAGCGCTTATATTTGATATGCCTATCGGCAACCATATCTGGAATGCCTATCGGCAACTATATTTAAAATGCCTATCGGCTTCTATATCTGAAATGCCTATCGGCACCTATTTTTAAAATACCAATCGGCAACTATATCTGAAATGCCTATCGGCACCTATATCTGACATGCCTATCGGCACATATTTTTGAAATGCCTATCGGAAACTACATCTGAAATGCCTATCAGCACATATATTTGAAATGCCTATCGGCAACCATATCTGAAATGCCTATCGACACCTATATTTGAAATACCTATCGGCTTCTATATCTGAAATGCCTATCGGCACCTACTTTTAAAATGCCAATCGGTAACTATATCTGAAATGCCTATCGGCACCTATATCTGAAATGCCTATCGGCACCATTTTTTGAAATGTCTATCGGAAACTACATCCGAAATGCCTATCAGCACCTATATTTGAAATGCCTATCGGCAACCATATCTGGAATGCCTATCGGCACCTATATTTGCAATGCCTATCGGCTTCTATATCTGAAATGCCTATCGACACCTATTTTTAAAATGCCAATCGGCAACTATATCTGAAATGCCTATCGGCACCTATTTTTGAAATGCCTATCGGAAACTACATCTGAAATGCCTATCAGCACCTATATTTGAAATGCTTATCGGCAGCCATATCTGAAATGCCTATCGACACCTATATTTGAAATCCCTATCGGCTTCTATATCTGAAATGCCTATCGGCACCTATTTTTAAAATGCCAATCGGCAACTATATCTGAAATGCCTATCGGCACCTATATCTGAAATGCCTATCGGCACCTATTTTTGAAATGCCTATCGGAAACTACATCTGAAATGCCTATCAGCACCTATATTTGAAATGCCTATCGGCAACCATATCTGGAATGCCTATCGACGCCTATATTTGAAATGCCTATCGGCTTCTATATCTGAAATGCCTATCGGCACCTATTTTAAAAATGCCAATCGGCATTTATATCTGAAGTGCCTATCGGCACCTATATCTGAAATGCCTATCGGCACCTACTTTTGAAATGCCTATCGAAAACTACATCTGAAATGCCTATCAGCACCTATATTTGAAATGCCTATCGGCAACCACATCAGAAATGCCTATCGGCACCTATATCTGAAATGCCTTTCGGCAGTTATATCGGAAATGTTGATCGACACCTATATTTGAAATGCCTATCGGCACTTTTATTTTAAATGCCTATCGGCAACTATATCTGATAAGCCTATCGGCACCTATATCTGAAATGCCTATCGGCACCTATTTTTGAAATGCCAATCTTTAAGTATATCTGAAATGCCTATCGGCACCTATATCTAAAATGCCTATCGGAACCTATTTTTGAAATGCCTATCGGAAACTACATCTGAAATGACTATCAGCACCTATATTTGAAATGCCTATCGGCAACAATATCTGAATTGCCTATCCACACCTATATTTGAAATACCTATCGGCTTCTATATCTAAAATGCCCATCGGCACCTATTTTTAAAATGCCAATCGGTAAGTATATCTGAAATGCCTATCGGCACCTATATCTAAAATGCCTATCGGAACCTATTTTTGAAATGCCTATCGGAAACTACATCTGAAATGACTATCAGCACCTATATTTGAAATGCCTATCGGCAACCATATCTGAAATGCCTATCCACACCTATATTTGAAATACCTATCGGCTTCTATATCTAAAATGCCTATCGGCACCTATTTTTAAAATGCCAATCGGCAACTACATCTGAAATGCCTATCGGATTATATATCTGAAATGCCTATCGGCACATATTTTTAAAATGCCAATCGGCAACTATATCTGAAATGCCAATCGGCACCTATATCTGAAATGCCTATCGACACCTATTTTTAAAATGCCAATTGGCAACTATATCTGAAATGCCTATCGGCACCTATATCTGAAATGCCTATCGGTACCTATTTTTGAAATGCCTATCGGAAACTACATCTGAAATGATTATCAGCACTTATATTTGAAATGCCTATCGGCAACCATATCTGGAATGCCTATCGGCACCTATATTTGAAATGCCTATCGGCTTCTATATCTGAAATGCCTATCGGCACCTATTTTTAAAATACCAATCGGCAACTATATCTGAAATGCCTATCGGTACCTATATCTTAAATGCCTATCGGCACCTATTTTTGAAATGCCTATCGGAAACTCCATCTGAAATGCCTATCAGCACCTATATTTGAAATGCCTATCGGCAACCATATCTGAAATGCCTATCGGCACCTATATTTGAAATGCCTATCGGCAACTATATCTGGAATGCCTATCGGCACCTATATTTGAAATGCCTATCGGCTTCTATATCTGAAATGCCTATCGACACCTATTTTTAAAATGCCAATCGGCAACTATATCTGAAATGCCTATCGGCACCTATATCTGAAATGCCTATCGGAACCTATTTTTGAAATGCCTATCGGAAACTACATCTGAAATGCCTATCAGCACCTTTATTTGAAATGCTTATCGGCAACCATATCTGAAATAGCTATCGACACCTATATTTGAAATCCCTATCGGCTTCTATATCTGAAATGCCTATCGGCATCTATTTTTAAAATGCCAATCGGCAACTATATCTGAAATGCCAATCGGCACCTATATCTGAAATGCCTATCGGCACCTATTTTTGAAATGCCTATCGGAAACTACATCTGAAATGCCTATCAGCACCTATATTTGAAATGCCTATCGGCAGCCATATCTGGAATGCCTATCAGCGCCTATATTTGAAATGCCTATCGGCTTCTATATCTGAAATACCTATCGGCGCCTATTTTTAAAATGCCAATCGGCAACTATATCTGAAGTGCCTATCGGCACCTATATCTCAAATGCCTATCGGCACCTATTTTTGAAATGCCTATCGAAAACTACATCTGAAATGCCTATCAGCATTTATATTTGAAATGCCTATCGGCAACCACATCAGAAATGCCTATCGGCACATATATCTGAAATGCCCTACGGCATTTATATCTAAAATGCCGATCGACACCTATATTTGAAATGCCTATCGGCACCTATATTTTAAATGCCTATCGGCAACTATATCTGATATGCCTATCGGCACCTATATCTGAAATGCCTATCGGCACCTATTTTTGAAATGCCTATCGGAAACTACATCTAAAATGCCTATCGGCACCTATTTTTAAAATGCCAATCGGAAAGTATATCTGAAATGCCTATCGGCACCTATAATTGAAATGCCTATCGGAACCTATTTTTGAAATGCCTATCGGAAACAACATCTGAAATGACTATCAGCACCTATAATTGAAATGCCTATCGGCAACCATATCTGAAATGCCTATCGACACCTATATTTGAAATACCTATCGGCTTCTATATCTGAAATGCCTATCGGCACCTGTTTTTAAAATGCCAATCGGCAACTATATCTGAAATGCCTATCGGCACCTATTTTTTAAATGCCAATTGGCAACTATATCTGAAATGACTATCGGCACGTATATCTGAAATGCCTATCGGCACCTATTTTTGAAATGCCTATCGAAAACTACATCTGAAATGCCTATCAGCACCTATATTTGAAATGCCTATCGGAAACTACATCTGAAATGCCTATCAGCACCTATATTTGAAATGCCTATCGGCAACCATATCTGGAATGCCTATCGGCACCTATATTTGAAATGCCTATCGGCTTCTATATCTGAAATGCGTATCGGCACCTATTTTTAAAATGCCAATCGGCAACTATATCTGAAATGCCTATCGGCACCTATATCTGAAATGCCTATCGGCACCTATTTTTGAAATGCCTATCGGAAACTACATCTGAAATGCCTATCAGCACCTATATTTGAAATGCCTATCGGCAACCATATCTGAAATGCCTATCGACACCTATATTTGAAATACCTATCGGCTTCTATATCTGAAATGCCTATCGGTACCTATTTTTAAAATGCCAATTGGTAACTATATCTGAAATGCCTATCGGCACCTATATCTGAAATGCCTATCGGCACCATTTTTTGAAATGCCTATCGGAAACTACATCCGGAATGCCTATCAGCACCTATATTTGAAATGCCTATCGGCAACCATATCTAGAATGCCTATCGGCACCTATATTTGAAATGCCTATCGGCTTCTATATCTGAAATGCCTATCGACACCAATTTTTGAAATGCCTATCGGAAACTACATCTAAAATGCCTATCAGCACCTATATTTGAAATGCCTATCGGCAACCATATCTGGAATGCTCATCGGCACTTATATTTGAAATGCCTATCGGCTTATATATCTGAAATGCCTATCGGCACCTATTTTTAAAATGCCAATCGGCAACTATATCTGAAATGCCTATCAGCACCTATTTTTAAAATACCAATCGGCAACTATATCTGAAATGCCTATCGGCACCTATATCTGAAATGCCTATCGGCATATATTTTTGAAATGCCTTTCGGAAACTACATCTGAAATGCCTATCGGCTCCTATATTTGAAATGCCTATCGGCAACCATATCTGGAATGCCTATCGGCACCTATATTTGAAATGCCTATCGGCTTCTATATCTGAAATGCCTATCGGCACCTATTTTTAAAATGCCAATCGGCAACTATATCTGAAATGCCTATCGGCACCTATATCTGAAATGCCTATCGGCACCAATTTTTGAAATGCCTATCGGAAACTACATCTGAAATGCCTATCAGCACTTATATTTGAAATGCCTATCGGCTACCATATCTGGAATGCTCATCGGCACCTATATTAGAAATGCCTATCGGCTTATATATCTGAAATGCCTATCGGCACCTATTTTTAAAATGCCAATCGGCAACTATATCTGAAATGCCTATCGGCACCTATATCTGAAATGCCTATCGGCACCTATTTTTGAAATGCCTATCGGAAACTACATCTGAAATGCCTATCAGCACTTATATTTGAAATGCCTATCGGCAATCATATCTGAAATGCCTATTCACACCTATATTTAAAATACCTATCGGCTTCTATATCTGAAATGCCTATCGGCACCTATTTTTAAAATGCCAATCGGCAACTACATCTGAAATGCCTATCGGCTTATATATCTGAAATGCCTATCGGCACCTATTTTTAAAATGCCAATCGGCAACTATATCTGAAATGCCAATCGGCACCTATATCTGAAATGCCTATCGGCACCTATTTTTGAAATGCCTATCGGAAACTACATCTGAAATGCCTATCGGCAACCATATCTGAAATGCCTATCGACACCTATATTTGAAATCCCTATCGGCTTCTATATCTGAAATGCCTATCGGCACCTATTTTTAAAATGCCAATCGGCAACTATATCTGAAATGCCAATCGGCACCTCTATCTGAAATGCCTATCGGCACCTTTTTTTAAAATGCCAATCGGCAACTATATCTGAAATGCCTATCGGCACGTATATCTGAAATGCCTATCGGCACCTATTTTTGAAATGCCTATCGGAAACTACATCTAAAATGCCTATCAGCACCTATATTTGAAATGCCTATCGGCAACCATATCTAAAATGCCTATCGACACCTATATTTGAATTACCTATCGGCTTCTATATCTGAAATGCCTATCGGTACCTATTTTCAAAATGCCAATCGGTAACTATATCTGAAATGCCTATCGGCACCTATATCTGAAATGCCTATCGGCACCATTTTTTGAAATGCCTATCGGAAACTACATCCGGAATACCTATCAGCACCTATATTTGAAGTGCCTATCGGCAACCATATCTGGAATGCCTATCGGCACCTATATTTGAAAAGCCTATCAGCTTCTATATCTGAAATGCCTATCGACACCAATTTTTGAAATGCCTATCGGAAACTACATCTGAAATGCCTATCAGCACCTATATTTGAAATGCCTATCGGCAACCATATCTGGAATGCTCATCGGCACCTATATTTGAAATGCCTATCGGCTTATATATCTGAAATGCCTATCGGCACCTATTTTTAAAATGCCAATCGGCAACTATATCTAAAATGCCTATCGGCACCTATATCTGAAATGCCTATCGGCACCTATTTTTGAAATGCCTATCGGAAACTACATCTGAAATGCCTATCAGCACCTATATTTGAAATGCTTATCGGCAACCATATCTGAAATGTCTATCGACACCTATATTTAAAATCCCTATCGGCTTCTATATCTGAAATGCCTATCGGCACCTATTTTTAAAATGCCAATCGGCAACTATATCTGAAATGCCTATCGGCACCTATATCTGAAATGCCTATCGGCGCCAATTTTTGTAATTCCTATCGGAAATTACATCTGAAATGCCTATCAGCACCTATATTTGAAATGCCTATCGGCAACCATATCTGGAATGCTCATCGACACCTATATTTGAAATGCCTATCGGCTTATATATCTGAAATGCCTATCGGCACCTATTTTTAAAATGCCAATCAGCAATTATATCTGAAATGCCTAACAGCACCTATATCTGAAATGCCTATCGGCACCTATTTTTGAAATGCCTATCGGAAACTACACCTGAAATGCCTATCAGCACCTATATTTGAAATGCCTATCGGCAATTATATCTGAAATGCCTATCGACACCTATATTTGAAATACCTATCGGCTTCTATATCTGAAATGACTATCGGCACCTATTTTTAAAATGCCAATCGGCAACTATATTTGAAATGCCTATCGGCACCTATATCTGAAATGCCTATCGGCACCAATTTTTGAAATGCCTATCGGAAACTACATCTGAAATGCCTATCAGCACCTATATTTGAAATGCCTATCGGCAACCATATCTGGAATGCCTATCGGCACCTATATTTGAAATGCCTATCGGCTTCTATATCTGAAATGCATATCGGCACCTATTTTTAAAATGGCAATCGGCAACTATTTCTAAAATGCCTATCGGCACCTATATCTGAAATGCCTATCGGCACCTATTTTTGAAATGCCTATCGGAAACTACATCTGAAATGCCTATCAGCACCTATATTTGAAATGCCTATCGGCAACCATATCTGGAATGCCTATCGGCGCCTATATTTGAAATGCCTATCGGCTTCTATATCTGAAATACCTATCGGCGCCTATTTTTAAAATGCCAATCGGTAACTATATCTGAAGTGCCTATCGGCACCTATATCTGAAATGCCTATCGGCACCTATTTTTGAAATGCCTATCGGAAACTACATCTAAAATGCTTATCGGCACCTATTTTTAAAATGCCAATCGGTAAGTATATCTGAAATGCCTATCGGCACCTATATCTGAAATGCCTATCGGAACCTATTTTTGAAATGCCTATCGGAAACTACATCTGAAATGACTATCAGCACCTATATTTGATATGCCTATCGGCAACCATATCTGGAATGCCTATCGGCAACTATATTTGAAATGCCTATCGGCTTCTATATCTGAAATGCCTATCAGCACCTATTTTTAAAATAACAATCGGCAACTATATCTGAAATGCCTATCGGCACCTATATCTGAAATGCCTATCGGCATATATTTTTGAAATGCCTTTCGGAAACTACATCTGAAATGCCTATCGGCTCCTGTATTTGAAATGCCTATCAGCAACCATATCTGAAATGCCTATCGACACCTATATTTGAAATACCTATCGGCTTCTATATATGAAATGCCTATCGGCACCTGTTTTTAAAATGCCAATCGGCAACTATATCTGAAATGCCTATCGGCACCTATATCCGAAATGCCTATCGGCATCAATTTTTGAAATGCCTATCGGAAACTACATCTAAAATGTTTATCAGCACCTATATTTGAAATGCCTATCGGCAACCATATCTGGAATGCTCATCGGCACCTATATTTGAAATGCCTATCGGCTTATATATCTGAAATGCCTATCGGCACCTATTTTTAAAATGCCAATCGGCAACTATATCTGAAATGCCTATCGGCACCTATATCTGAAATGCCTATCGGCACCTATTTTTGAAATGCCTATCGGAAACTACATCTAAAATGACTATCAGCACCTATATTTGAAATGCCTATCGGCAACCATATCTAAATGCCTATCCACACCTATATTTGAAATACCTATCGGCTTCTATATCTAAAATGCCTATCGGCACCTATTTTTAAAATGCCAATCGGCAACTACATCTGAAATGCCTATCGGCTTATATATCTGAAATGCCTATCGGCACCTATTTTTAAAATGCCAATCGGCAACTATATCTGAAATGCCAATCGGCACCTATATCTGAAATGCCTATCGACACCTATTTTTAAAATGCCAATTGGCAACTATATCTGAAATGCCTATCGGCACCTATATCTGAAATGCCTATCGGTACCTATTTTTGAAATGCCTATCGGAAACTACATCTGAAATGATTATCAGCACTTATATTTGAAATGCCTATCGGCAACCATATCTGGAATGCCTATCGGCGCCTATATTTGAAATGTCTATCGGCTTCTATATCTGAAATGCCTATCGGCACCTATTTTTAAAATGCCAATCGGCATTTATATCTGAAGTGCCTATCGACACCTATTTTTGAAATGCCTATCGAAAACTACATCTGAAATGCCTATCAGCACCTATATTTGAAATGCCTATCGGCAACCACATCAGAAATGCCTATCGGCACCTATATCTGAAATGCCTTTCGGCATTTATATCTGAAATGCCGATCGACACCTATATTTGAAATGCCTATCGGCACTTTTATTTTAAATGCCTATCTACAACTATATCTGATAAGCCTATCGGCACCTATATCTGAAATGCCTATCGGCACCTATTTTTGAAATGCCAATCTTTAAGTATATCTGAAATGCCTATCGGCACCTATATCTAAAATGCCTATCGGAACCTATTTTTGAAATGCCTATCGGAAACTACATCTGAAATGACTATCAGCACCTATATTTGATATGCCTATCGGCAACCATATCTGGAATGCCTATCGGCAACTATATTTGAAATGCCTATCGGCTTCTATATCTGAAATGCCTATCAGCACCTATTTTTAAAATACCAATCGGCAACTATATCTGAAATGCCTATCGGCACCTATATCTGAAATGCCTATCGGCATATATTTTTGAAATGCCTTTCGGAAACTACATCTGAAATGCCTATCGGCTCCTATATTTGAAATGCCTATCGGCAACCATATCTGGAATGCCTATCGGCACCTATATTTGAAATGCCTATCGGCTTCTATATCTGAAATGCCTATCGGCACCTATTTTTAAAATGCCAATCGGCAACTATATCTGAAATGCCTATCGGCACCTATATCTGAAATGCCTTTCGGCACCAATTTTTGAAATGCCTATCGGAAACTACATCTGAAATGCCTATCAGCACCTATATTTGAAATGCCTATCGGCAACCATATCTGGAATGCTCATCGGCACCTATATTAGAAATGCCTATCGGCTTATATATCTGAAATGCCTATCGGCACCTATTTTTAAAATGCCAATCGGCAACTATATCTGAAATGCCTATCGGCACCTATATCTGAAATGCCTATCGGCACCTATTTTTGAAATGCCTATCGGAAACTACATCTGAAATGCCTATCAGCACCTATATTTGAAATGCCTATCGGCAATCATATCTGAAATGCCTATTCACACCTATATTTGAAATACCTATCGGCTTCTATATCTAAAATGCCTATCGGCACCTATTTTTAAAATGCCAATCGGCAACTACATCTGAAATGCCTATCGGCTTATATATCTGAAATGCCTATCGGCACCTATTTTTAAAATGCCAATCGGCAACTATATCTGAAATGCCAATCGGCACCTATATCTGAAATGCCTATCGGCACCTATTTTTGAAATGCCTATCGGAAACTACATCTGAAATGCCTATCGGCAACCATATCTGAAATGCCTATCGACACCTATATTTGAAATCCCTATCGGCTTCTATATCTGAAATGCCTATCGGCACCTATTTTTAAAATGCCAATCGGCAACTATATCTGAAATTCCAATCGGCACCTATATCTGAAATGCCTATCGGCACCTTTTTTTAAAATGCCAATCGGCAACTATATCTGAAATGCCTATCGGCACCTATATCTGAAATGCCTATCGGCACCTATTTTTGAAATGCCTATCGGAAACTACATCTGAAATGCCTATCAGCACCTATATTTGAAATGCTTATCGGCAACCATATCTGAAATGTCTATCGACACCTATATTTAAAATCCCTATCGGCTTCTATATCTGAAATGCCTATCGGCACCTATTTTTAAAATGCCAATCGGCAACTATATCTGAAATGCCTATCGGCACCTATATCTGAAATGCCTATCGGCGCCAATTTTTGTAATGCCTATCGGAAATTACATCTGAAATGCCTATCAGCACCTATATTTGAAATGCCTATCGGCAACCATATCTGGAATGCTCATCGGCACCTATATTTGAAATGCCTATCGGCTTATATATCTGAAATGCCTATCGGCACCTATTTTTAAAATGCCAATCGGCAACTATATCTGAAATGCCTATCGGCACCTATATCTGAAATGCCTATCGGCACCTATTTTTGAAATGCCTATCGGAAACTACATCTGAAATGCCTATCAGCACCTATATTTGAAATGCCTATCGGCAACCATATCTGGAATGCCTATCGGCACCTATATTTGAAATGCCTATCGGCTTCTATATCTGAAATGCATATCGGCACCTATTTTTAAAATGGCAATCGGCAACTATTTCTGAAATGCCTATCGGCACCTATATCTGAAATGCCTATCGGCACCTATTTTTGAAATGCCTATCGGAAACTACATCTGAAATGCCTATCAGCACCTATATTTGAAATGCCTATCGGCAACCATATCTGGAATGCCTATCGGCGCCTATATTTGAAATGCCTATCGGCTTCTATATCTGAAATACCTATCGGCGCCTATTTTTAAAATGCCAATCGGTAACTATATCTGAAGTGCCTATCGGCACCTATATCTGAAATGCCTATCGGCACCTATTTTTGAAATGCCTATCGGAAACTACATCTAAAATGCTTATCGGCACCTATTTTTAAAATGCCAATCGGTAAGTATATCTGAAATGCCTATCGGCACCTATATCTGAAATGCCTATCGGAACCTATTTTTGAAATGCCTATCGGAAACTACATCTGAAATGACTATCAGCACCTATATTTGATATGCCTATCGGCAACCATATCTGGAATGCCTATCGGCAACTATATTTGAAATGCCTATCGGCTTCTATATCTGAAATGCCTATCAGCACCTATTTTTAAAATACCAATCGGCAACTATATCTGAAATGCCTATCGGCACCTATATCTGAAATGCCTATCGGCATATATTTTTGAAATGCCTTTCGGAAACTACATCTGAAATGCCTATCGGCTCCTATATTTGAAATGCCTATCGGCAACCATATCTGAAATGCCTATCGACACCTATATTTGAAATACCTATCGGCTTCTATATATGAAATGCCTATCGGCACCTGTTTTTAAAATGCCAATCGGCAACTATATCTGAAATGCCTATCGGCACCTATATCTGAAATGCCTATCGGCACCTATTTTTGAAATGCCTATCGGAAACTACATCTGAAATGCCTATCAACACCTATATTTGAAATGCCTATCGGCAATCATATCTGAAATGCCTATCGACACCTATATTTGAAATACCTATCGGCTTCTATATCTGAAATGCCTATCGGCACCTATTTTTAAAATGCCAATCGGCAACTATATCTGAAATGCCTATCGGCACCTATATCTGAAATGCCTATCGGCACCAATTTTTGAAATGCCTATCTGAAACTACATCTGAAATGCCTATCAGAACCTATATTTGAAATGCCTATCGGCAACCATATCTGGAATGCCTATCGGCACCTATATTTGAAATGCCTATCGGCTTCTATATCTGAAATGCCTATCGGCACCTATTTTTATAATGCCAATCGGCAACTATATCTGAAATGCCTATCGGCACCT
This sequence comes from Venustoraphidia nigricollis, assembly GCA_034508555.1. Classification (NCBI taxonomy): domain Eukaryota; kingdom Metazoa; phylum Arthropoda; class Insecta; order Raphidioptera; family Raphidiidae; genus Venustoraphidia; species Venustoraphidia nigricollis. The sequence continues at coordinate 133,174 of JAVRKA010000227.1, read as the reverse complement.
ATATCTAAAATGCCTATCGGCACCTATTTTTGAAATGCCTATCGGAATCTACATCTGAAATGCCTATCAGCACCTATATTTGAAATGCCTATCGGCAACCATATCTGGAATGCCTATCGGCGCCTATATTTGAAATGCCTATCGGCTGCTATATCTGAAATACCTATCGGCGCCTATTTTTAAAATGCCAATCGGCAACTATATCTGAAGTGCCTATCGGCACCTATATCTAAAATGCCTATCGGCACCTATTTTTTTAAAATGCCTATCGAAAACTACATCTGAAATGCCTATCAGCACCTATATTTGAAATGCCTATCGGCAACCACATCAGAAATGCCTATCGGCACCTATATCTGAAATGCCTTTCGGCATTTATATCTGAAATGCCGGTCGACACCTATATTTGAAATGCCTATCGGCACATATATTTTAAATGCCTATCGGCAACTATATCTGATATGCCTATCGGCACCTATATCTGAAATGCCTATCGGCACCTATTTTTGAAATGTCTATCGGAAACTACATCTAAAATGCCTATCGGCACCTATTTTTAAAATGCCAATCGGTAAGTATATCTGAAATGCCTATTGGCACCTATATCTGAAATGCCTATCGGAACCTATTTTTGAAATGCCTATCGGAAACTACATCTGAAATGACTATCAGCACCTATATTTGAAATGCCTATCGGCAACCATATCTGAAATGCCTATCCACACCTATATTTGAAATACCTATCGGCTTCTATATCTGAAATGCCTATCGGCACCTATTTTTAAAATGCCAATCGGCAACTATATCTGAAATGCCTATCGGTACCTATTTTTGAAATGCCTATCGGAAACTACATCTGAAATGATTATTAGCGCTTATATTTGATATGCCTATCGGCAACCATATCTGGAATGCCTATCGGCAACTATATTTAAAATGCCTATCGGCTTCTATATCTGAAATGCCTATCGGCACCTATTTTTAAAATACCAATCGGCAACTATATCTGAAATGCCTATCGGCACCTATATCTGACATGCCTATCGGCACATATTTTTGAAATGCCTATCGGAAACTACATCTGAAATGCCTATCAGCACCTATATTTGAAATGCCTATCGGCAACCATATCTGAAATGCCTATCGACACCTATATTTGAAATACCTATCGGCTTCTCTATCTGAAATGCCTATCGGCACCTACTTTTAAAATGCCAATCGGTAACTATATCTGAAATGCCTATCGGCACCTATATCTGAAATGCCTATCGGCACCATTTTTTGAAATGTCTATCGGAAACTACATCCGGAATGCCTATCAGCACCTATATTTGAAATGCCTATCGGCAACCATATCTGGAATGCCTATCGGCACCTATATTTGCAATGCCTATCGGCCTCTATATCTGAAATGCCTATCGACACCTATTTTTAAAATGCCAATCGGCAACTATATCTGAAATGCCTATCGGCACCTATATCTAAAATGCCTATCGGCACCTATTTTTGAAATGCCTATCGGAAACTACATCTGAAATGCCTATCAGCACCTATATTTGAAATGCTTATCGGCAACCATATCTGAAATGCCTATCGACACCTATATTTGAAATCCCTATCGGCTTCTATATCTGAAATGCCTATCGGCACCTATTTTTAAAATGCCAATCGGCAACTATATCTGCAATGCCTATCGGCACCTATATCTGAAATGCCTATCGGCACCTATTTTTGAAATGCCTATCGGAAACTACATCTGAAATGCCTATCAGCACCTATATTTGAAATGCCTATCGGCAACCATATCTGGAATGCCTATCGACGCCTATATTTGAAATGCCTATCGGCTTCTATATCTGAAATGCCTATCGGCACCTATTTTTAAAATGCCAATCGGCATTTATATCTGAAGTGCCTATCGGCACCTATATCTGAAATGCCTATCGGCACCTACTTTTGAAATGCCTATCGAAAACTACATCTGAAATGCCTATCAGCACCTATATTTGAAATGCCTATCGGCAACCACATCAGAAATGCCTATCGGCACCTATATCTGAAATGCCTTTCGGCAGTTATATCTGAAATGTTGATCGACACCTATATTTGAAATGCCTATCGGCACTTTTATTTTAAATGCCTATCGGCAACTATATCTGATAAGCCTATCGGCACCTATATCTGAAATGCCTATCGGCACCTATTTTTGAAATGCCAATCTTTAAGTATATCTGAAATGCCTATCGGCACCTATATCTAAAATGCCTATCGGAACCTATTTTTGAAATGCCTATCGGAAACTACATCTGAAATGACTATCAGCACCTATATTTGAAATGCCTATCGGCAACAATATCTGAAATGCCTATCCACACCTATATTTGAAATACCTATCGGCTTCTATATCTAAAATGCCCATCGGCACCTATTTTTAAAATGCCAATCGGTAAGTATATCTGAAATGCCTATCGGCACCTATATCTAAAATGCCTATCGGAACCTATTTTTGAAATGCCTATCGGAAACTACATCTGAAATGACTATCAGCACCTATATTTGAAATGCCTATCGGCAACCATATCTGAAATGCCTATCCACACCTATATTTGAAATACCTATCGGCTTCTATATCTAAAATGCCTATCGGCACCTATTTTTAAAATGCCAATCGGCAACTACATCTGAAATGCCTATCGGCTTATATATCTGAAATGCCTATCGGCACCTATTTTTAAAATGCCAATCGGCAAATATATCTGAAATGCCAATCGGCACCTATATCTGAAATGCCTATCGACACCTATTTTTAAAATGCCAATTGGCAACTATATCTGAAATGCCTATCGGCACCTATATCTGAAATGCCTATCGGTACCTATTTTTGAAATGCCTATCGGAAACTACGTCTGAAATGATTATCAGCACTTATATTTGAAATGCCTATCGGCAACCATATCTGGAATGCCTATCGGCACCTATATTTGAAATGCCTATCGGCTTCTATATCTGAAATGCCTATCGGCACCTATTTTTAAAATGCCAATCGGCAACTATATCTGAAATGCCAATCGGCACCTATATCTGAAATGCCTATCGGCACCTATTTTTGAAATGCCTATCGGAAACTACATCTGAAATGCCTATCAGCACCTATATTTGAAATGCCTATCGGCGCCTATATTTGAAATGCCTATCGGCTTCTATATCTAAAATGCCTATCGGCACCTATTTTTAAAATGCCAATCGGCAACTATATCTGAAGTGCCTATCGGCGCCTATATCTCAAATGCCTATCGGCACCTATTTTTGAAATGCCTATCGAAAACTACATCTGAAATGACTATCAGCACCTATATTTGAAATGCCTATCGGCAACCATATCTGAAATGCCTATCCACACCTATATTTGAAATACCTATCGGCTTCTATATCTGAAATGCCTATCGGCACCTATTTTTAAAATGCCAATCGGCAACTATATCTGAAATGCCTATCGGTACCTATTTTTGAAATGCCTATCGGAAACTACATCTGAAATGATTATTAGCGCTTATATTTGATATGCCTATCGGCAACCATATCTGGAATGCCTATCGGCAACTATATTTAAAATGCCTATCGGCTTCTATATCTGAAATGCCTATCGGCACCTATTTTTAAAATACCAATCGGCAACTATATCTGAAATGCCTATCGGCACCTATATCTGACATGCCTATCGGCACATATTTTTGAAATGCCTATCGGAAACTACATCTGAAATGCCTATCAGCACCTATATTTGAAATGCCTATCGGCAACCATATCTGAAATGCCTATCGACACCTATATTTGAAATACCTATCGGCTTCTCTATCTGAAATGCCTATCGGCACCTACTTTTAAAATGCCAATCGGTAACTATATCTGAAATGCCTATCGGCACCTATATCTGAAATGCCTATCGGCACCATTTTTTGAAATGTCTATCGGAAACTACATCCGGAATGCCTATCAGCACCTATATTTGAAATGCCTATCGGCAACCATATCTGGAATGCCTATCGGCACCTATATTTGCAATGCCTATCGGCCTCTATATCTGAAATGCCTATCGACACCTATTTTTAAAATGCCAATCGGCAACTATATCTGAAATGCCTATCGGCACCTATATCTAAAATGCCTATCGGCACCTATTTTTGAAATGCCTATCGGAAACTACATCTGAAATGCCTATCAGCACCTATATTTGAAATGCTTATCGGCAACCATATCTGAAATGCCTATCGACACCTATATTTGAAATCCCTATCGGCTTCTATATCTGAAATGCCTATCGGCACCTATTTTTAAAATGCCAATCGGCAACTATATCTGCAATGCCTATCGGCACCTATATCTGAAATGCCTATCGGCACCTATTTTTGAAATGCCTATCGGAAACTACATCTGAAATGCCTATCAGCACCTATATTTGAAATGCCTATCGGCAACCATATCTGGAATGCCTATCGACGCCTATATTTGAAATGCCTATCGGCTTCTATATCTGAAATGCCTATCGGCACCTATTTTTAAAATGCCAATCGGCATTTATATCTGAAGTGCCTATCGGCACCTATATCTGAAATGCCTATCGGCACCTACTTTTGAAATGCCTATCGAAAACTACATCTGAAATGCCTATCAGCACCTATATTTGAAATGCCTATCGGCAACCACATCAGAAATGCCTATCGGCACCTATATCTGAAATGCCTTTCGGCAGTTATATCTGAAATGTTGATCGACACCTATATTTGAAATGCCTATCGGCACTTTTATTTTAAATGCCTATCGGCAACTATATCTGATAAGCCTATCGGCACCTATATCTGAAATGCCTATCGGCACCTATTTTTGAAATGCCAATCTTTAAGTATATCTGAAATGCCTATCGGCACCTATATCTAAAATGCCTATCGGAACCTATTTTTGAAATGCCTATCGGAAACTACATCTGAAATTACTATCAGCACCTATATTTGAAATGCCTATCGGCAACAATATCTGAAATGCCTATCCACACCTATATTTGAAATACCTATCGGCTTCTATATCTAAAATGCCCATCGGCACCTATTTTTAAAATGCCAATCGGTAAGTATATCTGAAATGCCTATCGGCACCTATATCTAAAATGCCTATCGGAACCTATTTTTGAAATGCCTATCGGAAACTACATCTGAAATGACTATCAGCACCTATATTTGAAATGCCTATCGGCAACCATATCTGAAATGCCTATCCACACCTATATTTGAAATACCTATCGGCTTCTATATCTAAAATGCCTATCGGCACCTATTTTTAAAATGCCAATCGGCAACTACATCTGAAATGCCTATCGGCTTATATATCTGAAATGCCTATCGGCACCTATTTTTAAAATGCCAATCGGCAAATATATCTGAAATGCCAATCGGCACCTATATCTGAAATGCCTATCGACACCTATTTTTAAAATGCCAATTGGCAACTATATCTGAAATGCCTATCGGCACCTATATCTGAAATGCCTATCGGTACCTATTTTTGAAATGCCTATCGGAAACTACGTCTGAAATGATTATCAGCACTTATATTTGAAATGCCTATCGGCAACCATATCTGGAATGCCTATCGGCACCTATATTTGAAATGCCTATCGGCTTCTATATCTGAAATGCCTATCGGCACCTATTTTTAAAATGCCAATCGGCAACTATATCTGAAATGCCAATCGGCACCTATATCTGAAATGCCTATCGGCACCTATTTTTGAAATGCCTATCGGAAACTACATCTGAAATGCCTATCAGCACCTATATTTGAAATGCCTATCGGCGCCTATATTTGAAATGCCTATCGGCTTCTATATCTAAAATGCCTATCGGCACCTATTTTTAAAATGCCAATCGGCAACTATATCTGAAGTGCCTATCGGCGCCTATATCTCAAATGCCTATCGGCACCTATTTTTGAAATGCCTATCGAAAACTACATCTGAAATGCCTATCAGCATTTATATTTGAAATGCCTATCGGCAACCACATCAGAAATGCCTATCGGCACCTATATCTGAAATGCCCTACGGCATTTATATCTGATATGCCTATCGGCACCTATATCTGAAATGCCTATCGGCACCTATTTTTGAAATGCCTATCGGAAACTACATCTAAAATGCCTATCGGCACCTATTTTTAAAATGCCAATCGGAAAGTATATCTGAAATGCCTATCGGCACCTATAATTGAAATGCCTATCGGAACCTATTTTTGAAATGCCTATCGGAAACAACATCTGAAATGACTATCAGCACCTATATTTGAAATGCCTATCGGCAACCATATCTGAAATGCCTATCGACACCTATATTTGAAATACCTATCGGCTTCTATATCTGAAATTCCTATCGGCACCTGTTTTTAAAATGCCAATCGGCAACTATATCTGAAATGCCTATCGGCACCTATTTTTTAAATGCCAATTGGCAACTATATCTGAAATGACTATCGGCACCTATATCTGAAATGCCTATCGGCACCTATTTTTGAAATGCCTATCGAAAACTACATCTGAAATGCCTATCAGCACCTTTATTTGAAATGCCTATCGGAAACTACATCTGAAATGCCTATCAGCACCTATATTTGAAATGCCTATCGGCAACCATATCTGGAATGCCTATCGGCACCTATATTTGAAATGCCTATCGGCTTCTATATCTGAAATGCCTATCGGCACCTATTTTTAAAATGCCAATCGGCAACTATATCTGAAATGCCTATCGGCACCTATATCTGAAATGCCTATCGGCACCTATTTTTGAAACGCCTATCGGAAACTACATCTGAAATGCCTATCAGCACCTATATTTGAAATGCTTATCGGCAATCATATCTGAAATGCCTATCGACACCTATACTTGAAATACCTATCGGCTTCAATATCTGGAATGCCTATCGGCACCTATATTCGAAATGCCTATCGGCTTCTATATCTGATATGCCTTACGGCACCTATTTTTAAAATGCCAATCGGCAACTATATCTGAAATGCCTATCGGCACCTCTATCTGAAATGCCTATCGGCACCTATTTTTGAAATGCCTATCGGAAACTACATCTGAAATGCCTATCAGCACCTATATTTGAAATGCCTATCGGCAACCATATCTGGAATGCCTATCGGCGCCTATATTTGAAATGCCTATCGGCTTCTATATCTGAAATACCTATCGGCGCCTATTTTTAAAATGCCAATCGGCAACTATATCTGAAGTGCCTATCGGCACCTATATCTGAAATGCCTATCGGCACCTATTTTTGAAATGCCTATCGAAAACTACATCTGAAATGCCTATCAGCACATATATTTGAAATGCCTATCGGCACCTATTTTTGAAATGCCTATCGAAAACTACATCTGAAATGCCTATCAGCACCTATATTTGAAATGCCTATCGGAAACTACAACTGAAATGCCTATCAGCACCTATATTTGAAATGCCTATCATCAACCATATCTGGAATGCCTATCGGCACCTATATTTGAAATGCCTATCGGCTTCTATATCTGAAATGCCTATCGGCACCTATTTTTAAAATGCCAATCGGCAACTATATCTGAAATGCCTATCGACACCTATAACTGAAATGCCTATCGGCACCTATTTTTGAAATGCCTATCGGAAACTACATCTGAAATGCCTATCAGCACCTATATTTGAAATGCCTATCGGCAACCATATCTGAAATGCCTATCGACACCTATATTTGAAATACCTGTCGGCTTCTATATCTGAAATGCCTATCGGTACCTATTTTTAAAATGCCAATTGGTAACTATATCTGAAATGCCTATCGGCACCTATATCTGAAATGCCTATCGGCACCATTTTTTCAAATGCCTATCGGAAACTACATCCGGAATGCCTATCAGCACCTATATTTGAAATGCCTATCGGCAACCATATCTAGAATGCCTATCGGCACCTATATTTGAAATGCCTATCGGCTTCTATATCTGAAATGCCTATCGACACCAATTTTTGAAATGCCTATCGGAAACTACATCTAAAATGCCTATCAGCACCTATATTTGAAATGCCTATCGGCAACCATATCTGGAATGCTCATCGGCACCTATATTTGAAATGCCTATCGGCTTATATATCTGAAATGCCTATCGGCAACTATTTTTAAAATGCCAATCGGCAACTATATCTGAAATGCCTATCGGCACCTATATCTGAAATGCCTATCGGCACCTATTTTTGAAACGCCTATCGGAAACTACATCTGAAATGCCTATCAGCACCTATATTTGAAATGCCTATCGGCAATCATATCTGAAATGCCTATCGACACCTATCCTTGAAATACCTATCGGCTTCTATATCTGAAATGCCTATCAGCACCTATTTTTAAAATGCCAATCGGCAACTATATCTGAAATGCCTATCGGCACCTTTATCTGAAATGCCTATCGGCACCAATTTTTGAAATGCCTATCGGAAACTACATCTGAAATGCCTATCAGCACCTATATTTGAAATGCGTATCGGCAACCATATCTGGAATGCCTTTCGGCACCTATATTCGAAATGCCTATCGGCTTCTATATCTGATATACCTTACGGCACCTATTTTTAAAATGCCAATCGGCAACTATATCTGAAATGCCTATCGGCACCTATATCTGAAATGCCTATCGGCACCTATTTTTGAAATGCCTATCGGAAACTACATCTGAAATGCCTATCAGCACCTATATTTAAATGCCTATCGGCAACCATATCTGGAATGCCTATCGGCACCTATATTTGAAATGCCTATCGGCAACCAGATCTGGAATGCCTATCAGCACCTATATTTGAAATGCCTATCGGCTTCTATATCTGAAATGCCTATCGACACCTATTTTTAAAATGCCAATCGGCAACTATATCTGAAATGCCTATTGGCACCTATATCTGAAATGCCTATCGGCACCTATTTTTGAAATGCCTATCGGAAACTACATCTGAAATGCCTATCAGCACCTTTATTTGAAATGCTTATCGGCAACAATATCTGAAATAGCTATCGACACCTATATTTGAAATCCCTATCGGCTTCTATATCTGAAATGCCTATCGGCACCTCTTTTTAAAATGCCAATTGGCAACTATATCTGAAATGCCAATCGGCACCTATATCTGAAATGCCTATCGGCACCTATTTTTGAAATGCCTATCGGAAACTACATCTGAAATGCCTATCAGCACCTATATTTGAAATGCCTATCGGCAACCATATCTGGAATGCCTATCGGCGCTTATATTTGAAATGCCTATCGGCTTCTATATCTAAAATGCCTATCGGCACCTATTTTTAAAATGCCAATCGGCAACTATATCTGAAGTGCCTATCGGCGCCTATATCTCAAATGCCTATCGGCACCTATTTTTGAAATGCCTATCGAAAACTACATCTGAAATGACTATCAGCACCTATATTTGAAATGCCTATCGGCAACCATATCTGAAATGCCTATCCACACCTATATTTGAAATACCTATCGGCTTCTATATCTGAAATGCCTATCGGCACCTATTTTTAAAATGCCAATCGGCAACTATATCTGAAATGCCTATCGGTACCTATTTTTGAAATGCCTATCGGAAACTACATCTGAAATGATTATTAGCGCTTATATTTGATATGCCTATCGGCAACCATATCTGGAATGCCTATCGGCAACTATATTTAAAATGCCTATCGGCTTCTATATCTGAAATGCCTATCGGCACCTATTTTTAAAATACCAATCGGCAACTATATCTGAAATGCCTATCGGCACCTATATCTGACATGCCTATCGGCACATATTTTTGAAATGCCTATCGGAAACTACATCTGAAATGCCTATCAGCACCTATATTTGAAATGCCTATCGGCAACCATATCTGAAATGCCTATCGACACCTATATTTGAAATACCTATCGGCTTCTCTATCTGAAATGCCTATCGGCACCTACTTTTAAAATGCCAATCGGTAACTATATCTGAAATGCCTATCGGCACCTATATCTGAAATGCCTATCGGCACCATTTTTTGAAATGTCTATCGGAAACTACATCCGGAATGCCTATCAGCACCTATATTTGAAATGCCTATCGGCAACCATATCTGGAATGCCTATCGGCACCTATATTTGCAATGCCTATCGGCCTCTATATCTGAAATGCCTATCGACACCTATTTTTAAAATGCCAATCGGCAACTATATCTGAAATGCCTATCGGCACCTATATCTAAAATGCCTATCGGCACCTATTTTTGAAATGCCTATCGGAAACTACATCTGAAATGCCTATCAGCACCTATATTTGAAATGCTTATCGGCAACCATATCTGAAATGCCTATCGACACCTATATTTGAAATCCCTATCGGCTTCTATATCTGAAATGCCTATCGGCACCTATTTTTAAAATGCCAATCGGCAACTATATCTGCAATGCCTATCGGCACCTATATCTGAAATGCCTATCGGCACCTATTTTTGAAATGCCTATCGGAAACTACATCTGAAATGCCTATCAGCACCTATATTTGAAATGCCTATCGGCAACCATATCTGGAATGCCTATCGACGCCTATATTTGAAATGCCTATCGGCTTCTATATCTGAAATGCCTATCGGCACCTATTTTTAAAATGCCAATCGGCATTTATATCTGAAGTGCCTATCGGCACCTATATCTGAAATGCCTATCGGCACCTACTTTTGAAATGCCTATCGAAAACTACATCTGAAATGCCTATCAGCACCTATATTTGAAATGCCTATCGGCAACCACATCAGAAATGCCTATCGGCACCTATATCTGAAATGCCTTTCGGCAGTTATATCTGAAATGTTGATCGACACCTATATTTGAAATGCCTATCGGCACTTTTATTTTAAATGCCTATCGGCAACTATATCTGATAAGCCTATCGGCACCTATATCTGAAATGCCTATCGGCACCTATTTTTGAAATGCCAATCTTTAAGTATATCTGAAATGCCTATCGGCACCTATATCTAAAATGCCTATCGGAACCTATTTTTGAAATGCCTATCGGAAACTACATCTGAAATTACTATCAGCACCTATATTTGAAATGCCTATCGGCAACAATATCTGAAATGCCTATCCACACCTATATTTGAAATACCTATCGGCTTCTATATCTAAAATGCCCATCGGCACCTATTTTTAAAATGCCAATCGGTAAGTATATCTGAAATGCCTATCGGCACCTATATCTAAAATGCCTATCGGAACCTATTTTTGAAATGCCTATCGGAAACTACATCTGAAATGACTATCAGCACCTATATTTGAAATGCCTATCGGCAACCATATCTGAAATGCCTATCCACACCTATATTTGAAATACCTATCGGCTTCTATATCTAAAATGCCTATCGGCACCTATTTTTAAAATGCCAATCGGCAACTACATCTGAAATGCCTATCGGCTTATATATCTGAAATGCCTATCGGCACCTATTTTTAAAATGCCAATCGGCAAATATATCTGAAATGCCAATCGGCACCTATATCTGAAATGCCTATCGACACCTATTTTTAAAATGCCAATTGGCAACTATATCTGAAATGCCTATCGGCACCTATATCTGAAATGCCTATCGGTACCTATTTTTGAAATGCCTATCGGAAACTACGTCTGAAATGATTATCAGCACTTATATTTGAAATGCCTATCGGCAACCATATCTGGAATGCCTATCGGCACCTATATTTGAAATGCCTATCGGCTTCTATATCTGAAATGCCTATCGGCACCTATTTTTAAAATGCCAATCGGCAACTATATCTGAAATGCCAATCGGCACCTATATCTGAAATGCCTATCGGCACCTATTTTTGAAATGCCTATCGGAAACTACATCTGAAATGCCTATCAGCACCTATATTTGAAATGCCTATCGGCGCCTATATTTGAAATGCCTATCGGCTTCTATATCTAAAATGCCTATCGGCACCTATTTTTAAAATGCCAATCGGCAACTATATCTGAAGTGCCTATCGGCGCCTATATCTCAAATGCCTATCGGCACCTATTTTTGAAATGCCTATCGAAAACTACATCTGAAATGCCTATCAGCATTTATATTTGAAATGCCTATCGGCAACCACATCAGAAATGCCTATCGGCACCTATATCTGAAATGCCCTACGGCATTTATATCTGATATGCCTATCGGCACCTATATCTGAAATGCCTATCGGCACCTATTTTTGAAATGCCTATCGGAAACTACATCTAAAATGCCTATCGGCACCTATTTTTAAAATGCCAATCGGAAAGTATATCTGAAATGCCTATCGGCACCTATAATTGAAATGCCTATCGGAACCTATTTTTGAAATGCCTATCGGAAACAACATCTGAAATGACTATCAGCACCTATATTTGAAATGCCTATCGGCAACCATATCTGAAATGCCTATCGACACCTATATTTGAAATACCTATCGGCTTCTATATCTGAAATTCCTATCGGCACCTGTTTTTAAAATGCCAATCGGCAACTATATCTGAAATGCCTATCGGCACCTATTTTTTAAATGCCAATTGGCAACTATATCTGAAATGACTATCGGCACCTATATCTGAAATGCCTATCGGCACCTATTTTTGAAATGCCTATCGAAAACTACATCTGAAATGCCTATCAGCACCTTTATTTGAAATGCCTATCGGAAACTACATCTGAAATGCCTATCAGCACCTATATTTGAAATGCCTATCGGCAACCATATCTGGAATGCCTATCGGCACCTATATTTGAAATGCCTATCGGCTTCTATATCTGAAATGCCTATCGGCACCTATTTTTAAAATGCCAATCGGCAACTATATCTGAAATGCCTATCGGCACCTATATCTGAAATGCCTATCGGCACCTATTTTTGAAACGCCTATCGGAAACTACATCTGAAATGCCTATCAGCACCTATATTTGAAATGCTTATCGGCAATCATATCTGAAATGCCTATCGACACCTATACTTGAAATACCTATCGGCTTCAATATCTGGAATGCCTATCGGCACCTATATTCGAAATGCCTATCGGCTTCTATATCTGATATGCCTTACGGCACCTATTTTTAAAATGCCAATCGGCAACTATATCTGAAATGCCTATCGGCACCTCTATCTGAAATGCCTATCGGCACCTATTTTTGAAATGCCTATCGGAAACTACATCTGAAATGCCTATCAGCACCTATATTTGAAATGCCTATCGGCAACCATATCTGGAATGCCTATCGGCGCCTATATTTGAAATGCCTATCGGCTTCTATATCTGAAATACCTATCGGCGCCTATTTTTAAAATGCCAATCGGCAACTATATCTGAAGTGCCTATCGGCACCTATATCTGAAATGCCTATCGGCACCTATTTTTGAAATGCCTATCGAAAACTACATCTGAAATGCCTATCAGCACATATATTTGAAATGCCTATCGGCACCTATTTTTGAAATGCCTATCGAAAACTACATCTGAAATGCCTATCAGCACCTATATTTGAAATGCCTATCGGAAACTACAACTGAAATGCCTATCAGCACCTATATTTGAAATGCCTATCATCAACCATATCTGGAATGCCTATCGGCACCTATATTTGAAATGCCTATCGGCTTCTATATCTGAAATGCCTATCGGCACCTATTTTTAAAATGCCAATCGGCAACTATATCTGAAATGCCTATCGACACCTATAACTGAAATGCCTATCGGCACCTATTTTTGAAATGCCTATCGGAAACTACATCTGAAATGCCTATCAGCACCTATATTTGAAATGCCTATCGGCAACCATATCTGAAATGCCTATCGACACCTATATTTGAAATACCTGTCGGCTTCTATATCTGAAATGCCTATCGGTACCTATTTTTAAAATGCCAATTGGTAACTATATCTGAAATGCCTATCGGCACCTATATCTGAAATGCCTATCGGCACCATTTTTTCAAATGCCTATCGGAAACTACATCCGGAATGCCTATCAGCACCTATATTTGAAATGCCTATCGGCAACCATATCTAGAATGCCTATCGGCACCTATATTTGAAATGCCTATCGGCTTCTATATCTGAAATGCCTATCGACACCAATTTTTGAAATGCCTATCGGAAACTACATCTAAAATGCCTATCAGCACCTATATTTGAAATGCCTATCGGCAACCATATCTGGAATGCTCATCGGCACCTATATTTGAAATGCCTATCGGCTTATATATCTGAAATGCCTATCGGCAACTATTTTTAAAATGCCAATCGGCAACTATATCTGAAATGCCTATCGGCACCTATATCTGAAATGCCTATCGGCACCTATTTTTGAAACGCCTATCGGAAACTACATCTGAAATGCCTATCAGCACCTATATTTGAAATGCCTATCGGCAATCATATCTGAAATGCCTATCGACACCTATACTTGAAATACCTATCGGCTTCTATATCTGAAATGCCTATCAGCACCTATTTTTAAAATGCCAATCGGCAACTATATCTGAAATGCCTATCGGCACCTTTATCTGAAATGCCTATCGGCACCAATTTTTGAAATGCCTATCGGAAACTACATCTGAAATGCCTATCAGCACCTATATTTGAAATGCGTATCGGCAACCATATCTGGAATGCCTTTCGGCACCTATATTCGAAATGCCTATCGGCTTCTATATCTGATATACCTTACGGCACCTATTTTTAAAATGCCAATCGGCAACTATATCTGAAATGCCTATCGGCACCTATATCTGAAATGCCTATCGGCACCTATTTTTGAAATGCCTATCGGAAACTACATCTGAAATGCCTATCAGCACCTATATTTAAATGCCTATCGGCAACCATATCTGGAATGCCTATCGGCACCTATATTTGAAATGCCTATCGGCAACCAGATCTGGAATGCCTATCAGCACCTATATTTGAAATGCCTATCGGCTTCTATATCTGAAATGCCTATCGACACCTATTTTTAAAATGCCAATCGGCAACTATATCTGAAATGCCTATTGGCACCTATATCTGAAATGCCTATCGGCACCTATTTTTGAAATGCCTATCGGAAACTACATCTGAAATGCCTATCAGCACCTTTATTTGAAATGCTTATCGGCAACAATATCTGAAATAGCTATCGACACCTATATTTGAAATCCCTATCGGCTTCTATATCTGAAATGCCTATCGGCACCTCTTTTTAAAATGCCAATTGGCAACTATATCTGAAATGCCAATCGGCACCTATATCTGAAATGCCTATCGGCACCTATTTTTGAAATGCCTATCGGAAACTACATCTGAAATGCCTATCAGCACCTATATTTGAAATGCCTATCGGCAACCATATCTGGAATGCCTATCGGCGCTTATATTTGAAATGCCTATCGGCTTCTATATCTAAAATGCCTATCGGCACCTATTTTTAAAATGCCAATCGGCAACTATATCTGAAGTGCCTATCGGCGCCTATATCTCAAATGCCTATCGGCACCTATTTTTGAAATGCCTATCGAAAACTACATCTGAAATGCCTATCAGCATTTATATTTGAAATGCCTATCGGCAACCACATCAGAAATGCCTATCGGCACCTATATCTGAAATGCCCTACGGCATTTATATCTGAAATGCCGATCGACACCTATATTTGAAATGCCTATCGGCACCTATATTTTAAATGCCTATCGGCAACTATATCTGATATGCCTATCGGCACCTATATCTGAAATGCCTATCGGCACCTATTTTTGAAATGCCTATCGGAAACTACATCTAAAATGCCTATCGGCACCTATTTTTAAAATGCCAATCGGAAAGTATATCTGAAATGCCTATCGGCACCTATAATTGAAATGCCTATCGGAACCTATTTTTGAAATGCCTATCAAAAACAACATCTGAAATGACTATCAGCACCTATATTTGAAATGCCTATCGGCAACCATATCTGAAATGCCTATCGACACCTATATTTGAAATACCTATCGGCTTCTATATCTGAAATGCCTATCGGCACCTGTTTTTAAAATGCCAATCGGCAACTATATCTGAAATGCCTATCGGCACCTATTTTTTAAATGCCAATTGGCAACTATATCTAAAATGACTATCGGCACCTATATCTGAAATGCCTATCGGCACCTATTTTTGAAATGCCTATCGAAAACTACATCTGAAATGCCTATCAGCACCTATATTTGAAATGCCTATCGGAAACTACATCTGAAATGCCTATCAGCACCTATATTTGAAATGCCTATCGGCAACCATATCTGGAATGCCTATCGGCACCTATACTTGAAATACCTATCGGCTTCTATATCTGAAATGCCTATCGGCACCTATTTTTAAAATGCCAATCGGCAACTATATCTGAAATGCCTATCGGCACCTATATCTGAAATGCCTATCGGCACCAATTTTTGAAATGCCTATCGGAAACTACATCTGAAATGCCTATCAGCACCTATATTTGAAATGCGTATCGGCAACCATATCTGGAATGCCTTTCGGCACCTATATTCGAAATGCCTATCGGCTTCTATATCTGATATACCTTACGGCACCTATTTTTAAAATGCCAATCGGCAACTATATCTGAAATGCCTATCGGCACCTATATCTGAAATGCCTATCGGCACCTATTTTTGAAATGCCTATCGGAAACTACATCTGAAATGCCTATCAGCACCTATATTTAAATGCCTATCGGCAACCATATCTGGAATGCCTATCGGCACCTATATTTGAAATGCCTATCGGCAACCAGATCTGGAATGCCTATCAGCACCTATATTTGAAATGCCTATCGGCTTCTATATCTGAAATGCCTATCGACACCTATTTTTAAAATGCCAATCGGCAACTATATCTGAAATGCCTATCGGCACCTATATCTGAAATGCCTATCGGCACCTATTTTTGAAATGCCTATCGGAAACTACATCTGAAAGGCCTATCAGCACCTTTATTTGAAATGCTTATCGGCAACAATATCTGAAATAGCTATCGACACCTATATTTGAAATCCCTATCGGCTTCTATATCTGAAATGCCTATCGGCACCTCTTTTTAAAATGCCAATTGGCAACTATATCTGAAATGCCAATCGGCACCTATATCTGAAATGCCTATCGGCACCTATTTTTGAAATGCCTATCGGAAACTACATCTGAAATGCCTATCAGCACCTATATTTTAAATGCCTATCGGCAAACATATCTGGAATGCCTATCGGCGCCTATATTTGAAATGCCTATCGGCTTCTATATCTAAAATGCTAATCGGCACCTATTTTTAAAATGCCAATCGGCAACTATATCTGAAGTGCCTATCGGCGCCTATATCTCAAATGCCTATCGGCACCTATTTTTGAAATGCCTATCGAAAACTACATCTGAAATGCCTATCAGCATTTATATTTGAAATGCCTATCGGCAACCACATCAGAAATGCCTATCGGCACCTATATCTGAAATGCCCTACGGCATTTATATCTGAAATGCCGATCGACACCTATATTTGAAATGCCTATCGGCACCTATATTTTAAATGCCTATCGGCAACTATATCTGATATGCCTATCGGCACCTATATCTGAAATGCCTATCGGCACCTATTTTTGAAATGCCTATCGGAAACTACATCTAAAATGCCTATCGGCACCTATTTTTAAAATGCCAATCGGAAAGTATATCTGAAATGCCTATCGGCACCTATAATTGAAATGCCTATCGGAACCTATTTTTGAAATGCCTATCAAAAACAACATCTGAAATGACTATCAGCACCTATATTTGAAATGCCTATCGGCAACCATATCTGAAATGCCTATCGACACCTATATTTGAAATACCTATCGGCTTCTATATCTGAAATGCCTATCGGCACCTGTTTTTAAAATGCCAATCGGCAACTATATCTGAAATGCCTATCGGCACCTATTTTTTAAATGCCAATTGGCAACTATATCTGAAATGACTATCGGCACCTATATCTGAAATGCCTATCGGCACCTATTTTTGAAATGCCTATCGAAAACTACATCTGAAATGCCTATCAGCACCTATATTTGAAATGCCTATCGGAAACTACATCTGAAATGCCTATCAGCACCTATATTTGAAATGCCTATCGGCAACCATATCTGGAATGCCTATCGGCACCTATATTTGAAATGCCTATCGGCTTCTATATCTGAAATGCCTATCGGTACCTATTTTTAAAATGCCAATTGGTAACTATATCTGAAATGCCTATCCACACTTGTATTTGAAATACCTATCGGCTTCTATATCTAAAATGCCTATCGGCACCTATTTTTAAAAATGCCAGTCGGCAACTATATCTGAAATGCCTATCGGCACCTATATCTGAAATGCCTATCGGCACCATTTTTTGAAATGCCTATCGGAAACTACATCCGGAATGCCTATCAGCACCTATATTTGAAATGCCTATCGGCAACCATATCTAGAATGCCTATCGGCACCTATATTTGAAATGCCTATCGGCTTCTATATCTGAAATGCCTATCGACACCAATTTTTGAAATGCCTATCGGAAACTACATCTAAAATGCCTATCAGCACCTATATTTGAAATGCCTATCGGCAACCATATCTGGAATACTCATCGGCACCTATATTTGAAATGCCTATCGGCTTCTATATCTGAAATGCCTAACGGCACCTATTTTTAAAATGCCAATCGGTAACTATATCTGAAATGCCTATCGGCACCTATATCTGAAATGCCTATCGGCACCAATTTTTGAAATGCCTATCGGAAACTACATCTGAAATGCCTATCAGCACCTATATTTGAAATGCCTATCGGCAACCATATCTGGAATGCCTATCGGCACCTATATTCGAAATGCCTATCGGCTTCTATATCTGATATGCCTTACGGCACCTATTTTTAAAATGCCAATCGGCAACTATATCTGAAATGCCTATCGGCACCTATATCTGAAATGCCTATCGGCACCTATTTTTGAAATGCCTATCGGAAACTACATCTGAAATGCCTATCAGCACCTATATTTGAAATGCCTATCGGCAACCATATCTGGAATGCCTATCGGCACCTATTTTTGAAATGCCTGTCGGAAACTACATCTTAAATGCCTATCGGCACCTATTTTTAAAATGCCAATCGGTAAGTATATCAGAAATGCCTATCGGCACCTATATCTGAAATGCCTATCGGAACCTATTTTTGAAATGCCTATTGGAAACTACATCTGAAATGACTATCAGCACCTATATTTGAAATGCCTATCGGCAACCATATCTGAAATGCCTATCCACACCTATATTTGAAATACCTATCGGCTTCTATATCTGAAATGCCTATCGGCACCTGTTTTTAAAATGCCAATCGGCAACTATATCTGAAATGCCTATCGGCACCTATATCTGAAATGCCTATCGGCATCAATTTTTGAAATGCCTATCGGAAACTACATCTAAAATGCCTATCAGCACATATATTTGAAATGCCTATCGGCAACCATATCTGGAATGCCTATCGGCACCTATATTTGAAATGCCTATCGGCTTCTATATCTGAAATGCCTATCGGCACCTATTTTTAAAATGCCAATCGGCAACTATATCTGAAATGCCTATCGGCACCTATATCTGAAATGCCTATCGGCACATATTTTTGAAATGCCTATCGGAAACTACATCTGAAATGCCTATCAGCACCTATATTTGAAATGCCTATCGGCAACCATATCTGAAATGCCTATCGACACCTATATTTGAAATACCTATCGGCTTCTATATCTGAAATGCCTACCGGCACCTATTTTTAAAATGCCAATCGGTAACTATATCTGAAATGCCTATCGGCACCTATATCTGAAATGCCTATCGGCACCATTTTTTGAAATGTCTATCGGAAACTACATCCGGAATGCCTATCAGCACCTATATTTGAAATGCCTATCGGCAACCATATCTGGAATGCCTATCGGCACCTATATTTGAAATGCCTATCGGCTTCTAAATCTGAAATGCCTATCGACACCTATTTTTAAAATGCCAATCGGCAACTATATCTGAAATGCCAATCGGCACCTATATCTGAAATGCCTATCGGCACCTATTTTTGAAATGCCTATCGGAAACTACATCTGAAATGCCTATCAGCACCTATATTTGAAATGCCTATCGGCAACCATATCTGAAATGCCTATCGACACCTATATTTGAAATCCCTATCGGCTTCTATATCTGAAATGCCTATCGGCACCTATTTTTAAAATGCCAATCGGCAACTATATCTGAAATGCCAATCGGCACCTATATCTGAAATGCCTATCGGCACCTATTTTTAAAATGCTAATCGACAACTATATCTGAAATGCCTATCGGCACCTATATCTGAAATGCCTATCGGCACCTATTTTTGAAATGCCTATCGGAAACTACATCTGAAATGCCTATCAGCACCTTTATTTGAAATGCCTATCGGCAACCATATCTGAAATGCCTATCGACACCTATATTTGAAATACCTATCGGCTTCTATATCTGAAATGCCTATCGGTACCTATTTTTAAAATGCTGTTGGGACGTCAATGCAAGCTACGTTCTTTTCGACTACATTCAATTTTATTTAATTATTTAATTATTATTTAAGTTTATAAGATTATTACGACATTATATAATGTACAAAATTCTTTTCGTTTGAAACATTTTTGTATTTTAATATTATTCTATTTCGAACAGTCAATGAATTATATTTAAAAATTATAATAAAGACTACGTATATTTTTGTTAAAAATTATTTATAAATTTATTAAAATACCTAACAACTGGCGACGAGGATCAAAATGCAGGCTGACGATTTAAAACAAGTTCTTTACGCTGTCCTACACCAGCAGGAAGAGGCGGCTAAGAAACGGGAAGCTGAACTTTTATCACTAATAAAACAATTACAAACGCCAACTGATGACAGTTCTAAAAATTCGTCAAATACGGCAACATTACCACAACTTCCTGACATAGAACTTTTCGAGCCAGATGATCAAGATTCAAGCAAGTTCGATGAATGGTTGACAAGATTTCAATTCGCATTAGACTGTACTGCTCCCACAATGGATTCTAGAGAAAAAGTCAAATTTCTAATGACTAAACTCTGTACAACGGCATTCAGTGAATACAGCAAATCATGTCTACCTAAAGAAGTCACAGATTACGGCTACGAAGACACCATAAGACGTCTTGGAGAACTTTTTAACAAGCGTCATTCAGTATTCGCTGAGCGTTATGAATGTCTTCGTATTAATAAGGATGATTCGGAAGATTTCCGTCATTACACAAATAGAGTGAAGGCTGCTGTTCGGAAATTCAGATTCAAAGAACTCAACGAGGAACAGTTTGCCAGTTTAATCACTTTGTCAGGGTTGAAGTCTCCAGCAGATGAATCACTCCGCGGCCGTATTCTTCAAAAACTCAACACGGCTGACGACAAAATAAAATTCGAAGACGTTATTAACGACTGCGTTGATTTTATTGCAATTAAGGCCGATTCGAAACTTGTAGAACTTAAAACTCCTGGTCATCAAGTCAACAGCATTCAAAGCAATAAAAATAAAAATGCCAAGAATGACGACAAACAAAAATTACCGCCATCTGCATGTTTTCGCTGTGGTGAACTACACTGGATTAAGAACTGTCCGCACGTCAAACATAAATGTACCAAATGTTCCAAGACAGGACACTTAGAAAAACAATGCAGAAAATCTACTAAAAATTCACAGCCACAATCAAAGCAAGTTAGCATCGCTCAAATCGGTTTTATTCAAGGCTTAGACAATACAAACGGCCTCATTAAAACATCAGTGCATGTTAACGATACTGAAATACAATTTGTTCTCGATAGTGGCTCAGAAATAAATATTATTAATGAAGATACCTACGAATTAATTGGAAAACCGCCGATTCAGCAATGCACAGAACAAGCCCGCACATTTGATGGTCGCGCGACTTCTTTTATTGGCAAAGGTCGTGCAGAATTCAACTGTGGCAACTGTTTACACGACGAAATTTTCTACGTGGCAAACCGGGGTTCACTAAACCTTCTCGGAATAGGTGCAATGCGTCGATTTGGATTTATTCAAAATAATCAAGTAATCAATCATGTTACCATTGACAGTAAAGCGACAAAAGATGATATTGTCGGTTCACTCCAAGACAAGTTTCCGAAGGTTTTCAATGATAGATTGGGACACTGTTCTACAACAAAGGCCAAATTATTATTGAAACCTAATACTGTTCCTGTTTTTCGAAGAGCAAGACCGGTTCCTTACGCTACTCTTCCAATAGTGGAGCGAGAACTGGATCGTTTGGAAGAATTACAAATAGTCAAAAAGGTGGAGTACTCAGAGTGGGCTGCGCCGATTGTTGTGGTCAGAAAATCGAACGGTTCGACAAGACTCTGCGCGGACTTTTCGACTGGCCTCAATAGTGCCCTTTTGTCACATCATCATCCATTACCACTGCCAGACGACATCTTCGCTATTCTTAACGGTGGTCAAATATTTTCTCAGATTGACTTTTCTGAAGCTTATTTTCAAGTTGAACTAGACGACAGTTCAAAGAAACTCTGTGTAATAAATACTCATCGAGGTCTTTATGAACTACAACGTCTACCATTTGGCGTGAAATCAGCTCCAGGAATTTTCCAATCTATCATGGACAGCATGTTAACGGGATTGCCATTTGCTACAGCATATCTAGACGACGTCGTTATTGTTAGTAAGAATTTGGAAGAGCATCGGAAACACTTGTATAAAGTTTTCGACCGCATAAATAACTTCGGATTCAAAATTCATCTTGAGAAATGTACATTTTTTAAGAACTCCATAAAATATTTGGGATATATTATTGACAAAGAAGGACGCCGTCCAGATCCATCCAAAATAGCATCGATCGTCAATATGCCTGAACCAACAGATGTATCTTCACTACGTTCATTCTTAGGTATGGTTAACTACTACCAAGCATTCGTAAATAACTTACGTTTCATTCGTCAACTACTCGATAACCTACTTAAGAGCCATCAGCAATGGGAATGGAGCAACAAATGCCAGCTCGCTTTCACAAAAATTAAGGAAATACTCCAGTCTGATTTACTACTGACGCACTATGATCCCTCTTTGAACATCGTTGTCGCAGCTGATGCTTCTAAGCTGGGAATTGGCGCGGTCATTCAACACCGTCTACCCGATGGTACGATTAAATCCATTGCACATGCTTCTCGCGCATTAACAACAGCGGAGAAGAACTACAGCCAAATTGAAAAAGAAGGTCTAAGTCTTATTTACGCCATAAAGAAATTCCACAAAATGCTCTATGGTCGACAATTTACGCTTCTTACAGACCATCGACCACTTTTATCAATTTTTGGAGGACACAAAGGTATACCAGTTCATACGGCAAGTCGACTACAAAGATGGGCAACAACCTTACTCGCCTATGATTTTACGATTGAATACCGCAAATCAAGTGACTTTGGTCAAGCCGATGCCCTCTCGCGTCTTATCTCCAATCAACCAACACATGATGAAGACAAGATAATAGCAGCCGTTACAACGTATTTTGACGTAGCAGCTATCATGCGACACCTTCCAATCACATTTAAGCACCTATGTGAGGCTACAGAATACGATTTATGCCTTCAAGAAATAAAAAATTACATTGCGACCAATTGGCCTAATATAAAAATGTTACACGCTCATCCAGACTGGCCAATAATTCAACAGTTTTACTACAGACGAGACCAATTAACTATTGAACAAGGTTGCATAATGTTTAAAGAACGAATAGTCGTGCCGTCCAGCCTTCAAAAAGAGGTACTTAAGATGTTTCACAATGGTCATCCGGGGATACGACGTATGAAATCAATTGCTCGCGGCTATGCGTATTGGCCATACATGGACCAACAAATTGAAAACCTAGTCCGTCAATGTACGCAGTGCGCAACAACCGCTAGACAACCAGTGAAGACATTACTGCATTCGTGGCCAAAAACAACAAAACCTTGGCAACGAATTCATATAGACTTCGCCGGACCTTATCAAGGACATAACTTTTTAGTAATCGTGGACGCGTATTCGAAGTATCCCGAAATTTTCACGATGGAAAACACTACATCGGCAGCTACAATAGCTGTACTTAAACAGCTTTTCATTAGACATGGACTACCAGAGATGATTATGAGCGATAATGGCACACAATTCACTTCACATGAATTTAGAAGATTCTGTATCGAAAACGCCATAGAACAGACATTTTCACCGCCTTATCACCCACAATCGAATGGTCAAGCAGAACGGTTCGTCGATACACTAAAGAGAGCCTTACATAAATTAAAAGGGGAAGGAAACATCCAACAACTCTTAAATATTTTCCTCGGAACTTATCGAACTACACCAAACTCGACACTGGCAAGTTGTAAAAGTCCAGCAGAACTTTTTCTGGGGAGGAAACCACGGACAACGCTGGACCTATTGCTGCCGACTTATCAACTAATGACAAGAGATTATCGAATGGAGAGTCAGTTCAATACAAAACACGGAGCGCGTCCCCGCAGATTCAATATAGGAGATCTTATCTACGGTCGATATAAAACATCTCACCCGTGGAAACCTGGAAAGATTATTGATCAAGTGGGAAAAGTTATTTATAAAGTGACTTTTGATGACGGAATCACAAAGAAATTTCACATTAATCAATTGCGTCCCAGAATTCAACAGTCAGACAAGGCAGAAGATGAACTTGCGATTCTTGCGGATACATTTGCAATCTCTATACCGCGACGTAAAGACACAGAACATCTTGAAAACCGAACAGCTCCACATCCAAATGTTCCACAAACTGTACCCGATATTTCAGAGAACCAACCACGACGAACTCAGCGACAGCCTATTCCCACAGCCCAAATACAGCTAGACCCTCAGAAGAAATCTTATCGTTATTCTTTAAGTAAATATTAAGAAAAAAAAATGTTATTTCATACTTAAAAAGGGGAGGTGTTGGGACGTCAATGCAAGCTACGTTCTTTTCGACTACATTCAATTTTATTTAATTATTTAATTATTATTTAATTTTATAAGATTATTACGACATTATATAATGTACAAAATTCTTTTCGTTTGAAACATTTTTGTATTTTAATATTATTCTATTTCGAACAGTCAATGAATTATATTTAAAAATTATAATAAAGACTACGTATATTTTTGTTAAAAATTATTTATAAATTTATTAAAATACCTAACAAATGCCAATCGGTAACTATATCTGAAATGCCTATCGGCACCTATATCTGAAATGCCTATCGGCACCATTTTTTGAAATGCCTATCGGAAACTACATCCGGAATGCCTATCAGCACCTATATTTGAAGTGCCTATCGGCAACCATATCTGGAATGCCTATCGGCACCTATATTTGAAATGCCTATCGGCTTCTATATCTGAAATGCCTATCGACACCAATTTTTGAAATGCCTATCGGAAACTACATCTGAAATGCCTATCAGCACCTATATTTGAAATGCCTATCGGCAACCATATCTGGAATGCTCATCGGCACCTATATTTGAAATGCCTATCGGCTTATATATCTGAAATGCCTATCGGCACCTATTTTTAAAATGCCAATCGGCAACTATATCTGAAATGCCTATCGGCACCTATATCTGAAATGCCTATCGGCACCTATTTTTGAAATGCCTATCGGAAACTACATCTGAAATGCCTATCAGCACCTATATTTGAAATGCCTATCGGCAATCATATCTGAAATGCCTATCGACACCTATATTTGAAATACCTATCGGCTTCTATATCTGAAATGCCTATCGGCACCTATTTTTAAAATGCCAATCGGCAACTATATCTGAAATGCCTATCGGCACCTATATCTGAAATGCCTATCGGCACCAATTTTTGAAATGCCTATCGGAAACTACATCTGAAATGCCTATCAGCACCTATATTTGAAATGCCTATCGGCAACCATATCTGGAATGCCTATCGGCACCTATATTTGAAATGCCTATCGGCTTCTATATCTGAAATGCCTATCGGCACCTATTTTTAAAATGCCAATCGGCAACTATATCTGAAATGCCTATCGGCACCTATATCTGAAATGCCTATCGGCACCTATTTTTGAAATGCCTATCGGAAACTACATCTGAAATGCCTATCAGCACCTATATTAGAAATGCCTATCGGCAACCATATCTGGAATGCCTATCGGCGCCTATATTTGAAATGCCTATCGGCTTCTATATCTGAAATACCTATCGGCGCCTATTTTTAAAATGCCAATCGGTAACTATATCTGAAGTGCCTATCGGCACCTATATCTGAAATGCCTATCGGCACCTATTTTTGAAATGCCTATCGAAAACTACATCTGAAATGCCTATCAGCACCTATATTTGAAATGCCTATCGGCAACCACATCAGAAATGCCTATCGGCACCTATATCTGAAATGCCTATCGGCACCTATTTTTGAAATGCCTATCGGAAACTACATCTGAAATGCCTATCAGCACCTATATTTGAAATGCCTATCGGCAATCATATCTGAAATGCCTATCGACACCTATATTTGAAATACCTATCGGCTTCTATATCTGAAATGCCTATCGGCACCTATTTTTAAAATGCCAATCGGCAACTATATCTGAAATGCCTATCGGCAACTATATCTGAAATGCCTATCGGCACCAATTTTTGAAATGCCTATCGGAAACTACATCTGAAATGCCTATCAGCACCTATATTTGAAATGCCTATCGGCAACCATATCTGGAATGCCTATCGGCACCTATATTTGAAATGCCTATCGGCTTCTATATCTGAAATGCCTATCGGCACCTATTTTTAAAATGCCAATCGGCAACTATATCTGAAATGCCTATCGGCACCTATATCTGAAATGCCTATCGGCACCTATTTTTGAAATGCCTATCGGAAACTACATCTGAAATGCCTATCAGCACCTATATTAGAAATGCCTATCGGCAACCATATCTGGAATGCCTATCGGCGCCTATATTTGAAATGCCTATCGGCTTCTATATCTGAAATACCTATCGGCGCCTATTTTTAAAATGCCAATCGGTAACTATATCTGAAGTGCCTATCGGCACCTATATCTGAAATGCCTATCGGCACCTATTTTTGAAATGCCTATCGAAAACTACATCTGAAATGCCTATCAGCACCTATATTTGAAATGCCTATCGGCTTATATATCTGAAATGCCTATCGGCACCTATTTTTAAAATGCCAATCGGCAACTATATCTGAAATGCCTATCGGCACCTATATCCGAAATGCCTATCGGCATCAATTTTTGAAATGCCTATCGGAAACTACATCTAAAATGCCTATCAGCACCTATATTTGAAATGCCTATCGGCAACCATATCTGGAATGCCTATCGGCACCTATATTTGAAATGCCTATCGGCTTCTATATCTGAAATGCCTATCGGCACCTATTTTTAAAATGCCAATCGGCAACTATATCTGAAATGCCTATCGGCACATATATCTGAAATGCCTATCGGCATCTATTTTTGAAATGCCTATCGGAAACTACATCTGAAATGCCTATCAGCACCTATATTTGAAATGCTTATCGGCAACCATAACTGAAATGCCTATCGACACCTATATTTGAAATCCCTATCGGCTTCTATATCTGAAATGCCTATCGGCACCTATTTTTAAAATGCCAATCGGCAATTATATCTGAAATGCATATCGGCACATATATCTGAAATGCCTATCGGCACCTATTTTTGAAATGCCTATCGGAAACTACATCTGAAATACCTATCAGCACCTATATTTGAAATGCCTATCGGCAACCATATCTGGAATGCCTATCGGCGCCTATATTTGAAATGCCTATCGGCTTCTATATCTGAAATGCCTATCGGCACCTATTTTTAAAATGCCAATCGGCATTTATATCTGAAGTGCCTATCGGCACCTATTTTTGAAATGCCTATCGAAAACTACATCTAAAATGCCTATCAGCACCTATATTTGAAATGCCTATCGGCAACCACATCAGAAATGCCTATCGGCACCTATATCTGAAATGCCTTTCGGCATTTATATCTGAAATGCCGATCGACACCTATATTTGAAATGCCTATCGGCACTTTTATTTTAAATGCCTATCGGCAACTATATCTGATAAGCCTATCGGCACCTATATCTGAAATGCCTATCGGCACCTATTTTTGAAATGCCAATCTTTAAGTATATCTGAAATGCCTATCGGCACCTATATCTAAAATGCCTATCGGAACCTATTTTTGAAATGCCTATCGGAAACTACATCTGAAATGACTATCAGCACCTATATTTGAAATGCCTATCGGCAACAATATCTGAAATGCCTATCCACACCTATATTTGAAATACCTATCGGCTTCTATATCTAAAATGCCTATCAGCACCTATTTTTAAAATGCCAATCGGTAAGTATATCTAAAATGCCTATCGGCACCTATATCTAAAATGCCTATCGGAACCTATTTTTGAAATGCCTATCGGAAACTACATCTGAAATGACTATCAGCACCTATATTTGAAATGCCTATCGGCAACCATATCTGAAATGCCTATCCACACCTATATTTGAAATACCTATCGGCTTCTATATCTAAAATGCCTATCGGCACCTATTTTTAAAATGCCAATCGGCAACTACATCTGAAATGCCTATCGGCTTATATATCTGAAATGCCTATCGGCACCTATTTTTAAAATGCCAATCGGCAACTATATCTGAAATGCCAATCGGCACCTATATCTGAAATGCCTATCGGCACCTATTTTTGAAATGCCTATCGGAAACTACATCTGAAATGCCTATCAGCACCTATATTTGAAATGCCTATCGGCAACCATATCTGAAATGCCTATCGACACCTATATTTGAAATCCCTATCGGCTTCTATATCTGAAATGCCTATCGGCACCTATTTTTAAAATGCCAATCGGCAACTATATCTGAAATGCCAATCGGCACCTATATCTGAAATGCCTATCGGCACCTATTTTTAAAATGCCAATCGGCAACTATATCTGAAATGTCTATCGGCACCTATATTTGAAATGCCTATCGGCTTATATATCTGAAATGCCTATCGGCACCTATTTTTAAAATGCCAATCGGCAACTATATCTGAAATGCCTATCGGCACCTATATCCGAAATGCCTATCGGCATCAATTTTTGAAATGCCTATCGGAAACTACATCTAAAATGCCTATCAGCACCTATATTTGAAATGCCTTTCGGCAACCATATCTGAAATGCCTATCGGCACCTATATTTGAAATGCCTCTCGGCTTCTATATCTGAAATGCCTATCGGCACCTATTTTTAAAATGCCAATCGGCAACTATATCTGAAATGCCTATCGGCACCTATATCTGAAATGCCTATCGGCACCTATTTTTGAAATGCCTATCGGAAACTACATCTGAAATGCCTATCAGCACCTATATTTGAAATGCCTATCGGCAACCATATCTGAAATGCCTTTCGACACCTATATTTGAAATACCTATCGGCTTCTATATCTGAAATGCCTATCGGTACCTATTTTTAAAATGCCAATTGGTAATTATATCTGAAATGCCTATCGGCACCTATATCTGAAATGCCTATCGGCACCATTTTTTGAAATGCCTATCGGAAACTACATCCGGAATGCCTATCAGCACCTATATTTGAAATGCCTATCGGCAACCATATCTAGAATGCCTATCGGCACCTATATTTGAAATGCCTATCGGCAACCATAACTGGAATGCCTATCGGCACCGATATTTTAAATGCCTATCGGCTTCTATATCTGAAATGCCTATCGACACCTATTTTTAAAATGCCAATCGGCAACTATATCTGAAATGCCTATCGGCACCTATATCTGAAATGTCTATCGGCACCTATTTTTGAAATGCCTATCGGAAACTACATCTGAAATGCCTATCAGCACCTTTATTTGAAATGCTTATCGGCAACCATATCTGAAATAGCTATCGACACCTATATTTGAAATCCCTATCGGCTTCTATATCTGAAATGCCTATCGGCACCTATTTTTAAAATGCCAATCGGCAACTATATCTGATATGCCTATCGGCACCTATATCTGAAATGCCTATCGGCACCTATTTTTGAAATGCCTATCGGAAACTACATCTAAAATGCCTATCGGCACCTATTTTTAAAATGCCAATCAGTAAGTATATCTGAAATGCCTATCGGCACCTATATTTGAAATACCTATCGGCTTATATATCTGAAATGCCTATCGGCACCTGTTTTTAAAATGCCAATCGGCAACTATATCTGAAATGCCTATCGGCACCTATATCTGAAATGCCTATCGGCACCTATTTTTGAAATGCCTATCGGAAACTACATCTGAAATGCCTATCAGCACCTATATTTGAAATGCTTATCGGCAACCATATCTGAAATGCCTATCGACACCTATATTTGAAATCCCTATCGGCTTCTATATCTGAAATGCCTATCGGCACCTATTTTTAAAATGCCAATCGGCAACTATATCTGAAATGCCTTTCGGCACCTATATCTGAAATGCCTATCGGTACCTATTTTTGAAATGCCTATCGGAAACTACATCTGAAATGATTATCAGCGCTTATATTTGATATGCCTATCGGCAACCATATCTGGAATGCCTATCGGCGCCTATATTTGAAATGCCTATCGGCTTCTATATCTGAAATACCTATCGGCACCTATTTTTAAGATGCCAATCGGCATTTATATCTGTAGTGCCTATCGGCACCTATATCTGAAATGCCTATCGGCACCTATTTTTGAAATGCCTATCGAAAACTACATCTGAAATGCCTATCAGCACCTATATTTGAAATGCCTATCGGCAACCACATCAGAAATGCCTATCGGCACCTATATCTGAAATGCCTTTCGGCATTTATATCTGAAATGCCGATCGACACCTATATTTGAAATGCCTATTGACACTTTTATTTTAAATGCCTATCGGCAACTATATCTGATAAGCCTATCGGCACCTATATCTGAAATGCCTATCGGCACCTATTTTTGAAATGCCAATCTTTAAGTATATCTGAAATGCCTATTGGCACCTATATCTAAAATGCCTATCGGAACCTATTTTTGAAATGCCTATCGGCAACCATATCTGAAATGCCTATCCACACCTATATTTGAAATACCTATCGGCTTCTATATCTAAAATGCCTATCGGCACCTATTTTTAAAATGCCAATCGGTAAGTATATCTGAAATGCCTATCGGCACCTATATCTAAAATGCCTATCGGAACCTTTTTTTGAAATGCCTATCGGAAACTACATCTGAAATGACTATCAGCACCTATATTTGAAATGCCTATCGGCAACCATATCTGAAATGCCTATCCACACCTATATTTGAAAAACCTATCGGCTTCTATATCTAAAATGCCTATCGGCACCTATTTTTAAAATGCCAATCGGCAACTATATCTGAAGTGCCTATCGGCACTTTTATCTCAAATGCCTATCGACACCTATATTTGAAATGCCTATCGGCACCTATATTTTAAATGCCTATAAGCAACTATATCTGATATGCCTATCGGAACCTATATCTGAAATGCCTATCGGCACCTATTTTTAAAATGCCAATCGGCAACTATATCTGAAATGCCTATCGGCACCTATATCTGAAATGCCTATCGGCACCTATTTTTGAAATGCCTATCGGAAACTACATCTGAAATGCCTATCAATACCTATATTTGAAATGCTTATCGGCAACCATATCTGAAATGCCTATCAACACCTATATTTAAAATCCCTATCGGCTTCTCTATCTGAAATGCCTAACGGCACCTATTTTTAAAATGCCAATCGGCAACTATATCTGAAATGCCTATCGGCACCTATATCTGAAATGCCTATCGGCACCAATTTTTGAAATGCCTATCAGCACCTATATTTGAAATGCCTATCGGCAACCATATCTGGAATGCTCATCGGCACCTATATTTGAAATGCCTATCGGCTTATATATCTGAAATGCCTATCGGCACCTATTTTTAAAATGCCAATCGGCAACTATATCTGAAATGCCTATCGGCACCTATATCTGAAATGCCTATCGGCACCTATTTTTGAAATGCCTATCGGAAACAACATCTGGAATGCCTATCAGCACCTATATTTGAAATGCCTATCGGCAATCATATCTGAAATGCCTATCGACACCTATATTTGAAATACCTATCGGCTTCTATATCTGAAATGCCTATCGGCACCTATTTTTAAAATGCCAATCGGCAACTATATCTGAAATGCCTATCGGCACCTATATCTGAAATGCCTATCGGCACCAATTTTTGAAATGCCTATCGGAAACTACATCTGAAATGCCTATCAGCACCTATATTTGAAATGCCTATCGGCAACCATATCTGGAATGCCTATCGGCGCCTATATTTGAAATGCCTATCGGCTTCTATATCTGAAATGCCTATCGGCACCTATTTTTAAAATGCCAATCGGCAACTATATCTGAAATGCCTATCGGCACCTATATCTGAAATGCCTATCGGCACCTATTTTTGAAATGCCTATCGGAAACTACATCTGAAATGCCTATCAGCACCTATGTTTGAAATGCCTATCGGCAACCATATCTGGAATGCCTATCGGCGCCTATATTTGAAATGCCTATCGGCTTCTATATCTGAAATACCTATCGGCGCCTATTTTTAAAATGCCAATCGGCAACTATATCTGAAGTGCCTATCGGCACCTATATCTGAAATGCCTATCGGCACCTATTTTTGAAATGCCTATCGAAAACTACATCTGAAATGCTTATTAGCACCTATATTTGAAATGCCTATCGGCAACCACATCAGAAATGCCTATCGGCACCTATATCTGAAATGCCTTTCGGCATTTATATCTGAAATGCCGTTCGACACCTATATTTGAAATGCCTATCGGCACATATATTTTAAATGCCTATCGGCAACCACATCAGAAATGCCTATCGGCACCTATATCTGAAATGTCTTTCGGCATTTATATCTGAAATGCCGGTCGACACCTATATTTGAAATGCCTATCGGCACATATATTTAAAATGCCTATCGGCAACTATATCTGATATGCCTATCGGCACCTATATCTGAAATGCCTATCGGCACCTATTTTTGAAATGCCTATCGGAAACTACATCTAAAATGCCTGTCGGCACCTATTTTTAAAATGCCAATCGGTAAGTTTATCTGAAATGCCTATCGGCACCTATATCTGAAATGCCTATCGGAACCTATTTTTGAAATGCCTATCGGAAACTACATCTGAAATGACTATCAGCACCTATATTTGAAATGCCTATCGGCAACCATATCTGAAATGCCTATCCATACCTATATTTGAAATACCTATCGGCTTCTATATCTGAAATGCCTATCGGCACCTATTTTTAAAATGCCAATCGGCAACTATATCTGAAATGCCCATCGGCACCTATATCTGAAATGCCTATCGGTACCTATTTTTGAAATGCCTATCGGAAACTACATCTGAAATGATTATCAGCGCTTATATTTGATATGCCTATCGGCAACAATATCTGGAATGCCTATCGGCAACTATATTTGAAATGCCTATCGGCTTCTATATCTGCAATGCCTATCGGCACCTATTTTTAAAATACCAATCGGCAACTATATCTGAAATGCCTATCGGCACCTATATCTGAAATGCCTATCGGCATATATTTTTGAAATGCCTTTCGGAAACTACATCTGAAATGCCTATCTGCTCCTATATTTGAAATGCCTATCGGCAACCATATCTGAAATGCCTATCGACACCTATATTTGAAATACCTATCGGCTTCTATATCTGAAATGCCTATCGGCACCTGTTTTTAAAATGCCAATCGGCAACTATATCTGAAATGGCTATCGGCACCTATATCCGAAATGCCTATCGGCATCAATTTTTGAAATGCCTATCGGAAACTACATCTAAAATGCCTATCAGCACCTATATTTGAAATGCCTATCGGCAACCATATCTGGAATGCCTATCGGCACCTATATTTGAAATGCCTATCGGCTTCTATATCTAAAATGCCTATCGGCACCTATTTTTAAAATGCTAATCGGCAACTATATCTGAAATGCCTATCGGCACCTATATCTGAAATGCCTATCGGCACCTATTTTTGAAATGCCTATCGGAAACTACATCTGAAATGCCTATCAGCACCTATATTTGAAATGCTTATCGGCAACCATATCTGAAATGCCTATCGACACCTATATTTGAAATCCCTATCGGCTTCTATATCTGAAATGCCTATCGGCACCTATTTTTAAAATCACAATCGGCAACTATATCTGAAATGCCTATCGGCACCTATATCTGAAATGCCTATCGGCACCTATTTTTCAAATGCCTATCGGAAACTACATCTGAAATGCCTATCAGCACCTATATTTGAAATGCCTATCGGCAACCATATCTGGAATGCCTATCGGCGCCTATATTTGAAATGCCTATCGGCTTCTATATCTGAAATGCCTATCGGCACCTATTTTTAAAATGCCAATCGGCATTTATATCTGAAGTGCCTATCGGCACCTCTATCTGAAATGCCTATTGCACCTATTTTTGAAATGCCAATTGGCAACTATATCTGAAATGCCTATCGACACCTATTTTTAAAATGCCAATTGGCAACTATATCTAAAATGCCTATCGGCACCTATATCTGAAATGCCTATCGGTACCTATTTTTGAAATGGCTATCGGAAACTACATCTGAAATGATTATCAGCACTTATATTTGAAATGCCTATCGGCAACCATATCTGGAATGCCTATCGGCACCTATATTTGAAATGCCTATCGGCTTCTATATCTGAAATGCCTATCGGCACCTATTTTTAAAATACCAATCGGCAACTATATCTGAAATGCCTATCGGCACCTATATCTGAAATGCCTATCGGCACCTATTTTTGAAATGCCTATCGGAAACTCCATCTGAAATGCCTATCAGCACCTATATTTGAAATGCCTATCGGCAACCATATCTGGAATGCCTATCAGCACCTATATTTGAAATGCCTATCGGCAACCATATCTGGAATGCCTATCGGCACCTATATTTGAAATGCCTATCGGCTTCTATATCTGAAATGCCTATCGACACCTATTTTTAAAATGCCAATCAGCAACTATATCTGAAATGCCTATCGGCACCTATATCTGAAATGCCTATTGGCACCAATTTTTGAAATGCCTATCGGAAACTACATCTGAAATGCCTATCGGAAACTACATCTGAAATGCCTATCAGCACCTATATTTGAAATGCCTATCGGCAACCATATCTGAAATGCCTATCGACACCTATATTTGAAATACCTATCGGCTTCTATATCTGAAATGCCTATCGGTACCTATTTTTAAAATGCCAATCGGTAACTATATCTGAAATGCCTATCGGCACCTATATCTGAAATGCCTATCGGCACCATTTTTTGAAATGCCTATCGGAAACTATATCCGGAATGCCTATCAGCACACATATTTGAAATGGCTATCGGCAACCATATCTGGAATGCCTATCGGCACCTATATTTGAAATGCCTATCGAGTTCTATATCTGAAATGCCTATCGACACCAATTTTTGAAATGCCTATCGGAAACAACATCTGAAATGCCCATCAGCACCTATATTTGAAATGCCTATCGGCAACCATATCTGGAATGCTTATCGGCTTCTATATTTGAAATTCCTATCGGCTTATATATCTGAAATGCCTATCGGCACCTATTTTCTAAATGCCAATCGGCAACTATATCTAAAATGCCTATCGGCACCTATATCTGAAATGCCTATCGGCACCTATTTTTGAAATGCCTATCGGAAACTACATCTGAAATGCCTATCAGCACCTATATTTGAAATGCTTATCGGCAACCATATCTGAAATGCCTATCGACACCTATATTTAAAATCCCTATCGGCTTATATATCTAAAATGCCTATCGGCACCTATTTTTAAAATGCCAATCGGCAACTATATCTGAAATGCCTATCGGCACCTATATCTGAAATGCCTATCGGCACCAATTTTTGAAATGCCTATCGGAAACTACATCTGAAATGCCTATCAGCACCTATATTTGAAATGCCTATCGGCAACCATATCTGGAATGCTCATCGGCACCTATATTTGAAATGCTTATCGGCTTATATATCTGAAATGCCTATCGGCACCTATTTTTAAAATGCCAATCGGCAACTATATCTGACATGCCTATCGGCACCTATATCTGAAATGCCCATCGGCACCTATTTTTGAAATGCCTATCGGAAACTACATCTGAAATGCCTATCAGCACCTATATTTGAAATGCCTATCGGCAATCATATCTGAAATGCCTATCGACACCTATATTTGAAATACCTATCGGCTTCTATATCTGAAATGCCTATCGGCACCTATTTTTAAAATGCCAATCGGCAACTATATCTGAAATGCCTATCGGCACCTATATCTGAAATGCCTATCGGCACCAATTTTTGAAATGCCTATCGGAAACTACATCTGAAATGCCTATCAGCACCTATATTTGAAATGCCTATCGGCGACCATATCTGGAATGCCTATCGGCACCTATATTTGAAATGCCTATCGGCTTCTATATCTGAAATGCCTATCGGCACCTATTTTTAAAATGCCAATCGGCAACTATATCTGAAATGCCTATCGGCACCTATATCTTAAATGCCTATCGGCACCTATTTTTGAAATGCCTATCGGAAACTACATCTGAAATGCCTATCAGCACCTATATTTGAAATGCCTATCGGCAACCATATCTGGAATGCCTATCGGCGCCTATATTTGAAATGCCTATCGGCTTCTATATCTGAAATACCTATCGGCGCCTATTTTTAAAACGCCAATCGGCAACTATATCTGAAGTGCCTATCGGCACCTATATCTGAAATGCCTATCGGCACCTATTTTTGAAATGCCTATCGAAAACTACATCTGAAATGCCTATCAGCACCTATATTTGAAATGCCTATCGGCAACCACATCAGAAATGCCTATCGGCACCTATATCTGAAATGCCTTTCGGCATTTATATCTGAAATGCCGGTCGACACCTATATTTGAAATGCCTATCGGCACATATATTTTAAATGCCTATCGGCAACTATATCTGATATGCCTATCAGCACCTATATCTAAAATGCCTATCGGCACCTATTTTTGAAATGCCTATCGAAAACTACATCTAAAATGCCTATCGGCACCTATTTTTAAAATGCCAATCGGTAAGTATATCTGAAATGCCTTTCGGCACCTATATCTGAAATGCCTATCGGAACTTATTTTTGAAATGCCTATCGGAAACTACATCTGAAATGACTATCAGCACCTATATTTGAAATGCCTATCGGCAACCATATCTGAAATGCCTATCCACACCTATATTTGAAATACCTATCGGCTTCTATATCTGAAATGCCTATCGGCACCTATTTTTAAAATGCCAATCGGCAACTATATCTGAAATGCCTATCGGCTTTTATATCTGAAATGCCTATCGGTACCTATTTTTGAAATGCCTATCGGAAACTACATCTGAAATGATTATCAGCGCTTATATTTGATATGCCTATCAGCAACCATATCTGGAATGCCTATCGGCAACTATATTTGAAATGCCTATGGGCTTCTATATCTGAAATGCCTATCGGCACCTATTTTTAAAATACCAATCGGCAACTATATCTGAAATGCCTATCGGCACCTATATCTGAAATGCCTATCGGCAATATTTTTGAAATGCCTTTCGGAAACTACATCTGAAATGCCTATCTGCTCCTATATTTGAAATGCCTATCGGCAACCATATCTGAAATGCCTATCG
This sequence comes from Venustoraphidia nigricollis, assembly GCA_034508555.1. Lineage (NCBI taxonomy): Eukaryota > Metazoa > Arthropoda > Insecta > Raphidioptera > Raphidiidae > Venustoraphidia > Venustoraphidia nigricollis. The sequence continues at coordinate 95,006 of JAVRKA010000227.1, read as the reverse complement.
ACACCTATATTTGAAATACCTATCGGCTTCTATATCTGAAATGCCTATCGGCACCTGTTTTTAAAATGCCAATCGGCAACTATATCTGAAATGCCTATCGGCACCTATATCCGAAATGCCTATCGGCATCAATTTTTGAAATGCCTCTCGGAAACTACATCTAAAATGCCTATCAGCACCTATATTTGAAATGCCTATCGGCAACCATATCTGGAATGCCTATCGGCACCTATATTTGAAATGCCTATCGGCTTCTACATCTGAAATGCCTATCGGCACCTATTTTTAAAATGCCAATCGGCAACTATATCTGAAATGCCTATCGGCACCTATATCTGAAATGCCCATCGGCACATATTTTTGAAATGCCTATCGGAAACTACATATGAAATGCCTATCAGCACCTATATTTGAAATGCCTATCGGCAACCATATCTGAAATGCCTATCGACACCTATATTTGAAATACCTATCGGCTTCTATATCTGAAATGCCTATCGGCACCTATTTTTAAAATGCAAATCGGTAACTATAGCTGAAATGCCTATCGGCACCGATATCTGAAATGCCTATCGGCACCATTTTTTGAAATGTCTATCGGAAACTACATCCGGAATGCCTATCAGCACCTATATCTGGAATGCCTGTCGGCACCTATATTTGAAATGCCTATCGGCTTCTATATCTGAAAAGCCTATCGACACCTATTTTTAAAATGCCAATCGGCAACTATATCTGAAATGCCTATCAGCACCTATATCTGAAATGCCTATCGGCACCTATTTTTGAAATGCCTATCGGAAACTACATCTGAAATGCCTATCAGCACCTATATTTGAAATGCTTATCGGCAACCATATCTGAAATGCCTATCGACACCTATATTTGAAATGCCTATCGGCTTCTATATCTGAAATGCCTATCGGCACCTATTTTTAAAATGCCAATCGGCAACTAGATCTGAAATGCCTATCGGCACCTATATCTGAAATGCCTATCGGCACCTATTTTTGAAATGCCTATCGGAAACTACATCTGAAATGCATATCAGCACCTATATTTGAAATGCCTATCGGCAACCATATCTGGAATGCCTATCGGCGCCTATATTTGAAATGCCTATCGGCTTCTATATCTGAAATGCCTATCGGCACCTATTTTTAAAATGCCAATCGGCATTTATATCTGAAGTGCCTATCGGCACCTATATCTGAAATGCCTATCGGCACCTATTTTTGAAATGCCCATCGAAAACTACATCTGAAATGCCTATCAGCACCTATATTTGAAATGCCTATCGGCAACCACATCAGAAATGCCTATCGGCACCTATATCTGAAATGCCGATCGACACCTATATTTGAAATGCCTATCGGCACTTTTATTTTAAATGCCTATCGGCAACTATATCTGATAAGCCTATCGGCACCTATATCTGAAATGCCTATCGGCACCTATTTTTGAAATGCCAATCTTTAAGTATATCTGAAATGCCTATCGGCACCTATATCTAAAATGCCTATCGGAACCTATTTTTGAAATGCCTATCGCAAACTACATCTGAAATGACTATCAGCACCTATATTTGAAATGCCTATCGGCAACCATGTCTGAAATGCCTATCCACACCTATATTTGAAATACCTATCGGCTTCTATATCTAAAATGCCTATCGGCACCTATTTTTAAAATGCCAATCGGTAAGTATATCTGAAATGCCTATCGGCACCTATATCTAAAATGCCTATCGGAACCTATTTTTGAAATGCCTATCGGAACCTATTTTTGAAATGCCTATCGGAAACTACATCTGAAATGACTATCAGCACCTATATTTGAAATGCCTATCGGCAACCATATCTGAAATGCCTATCCACACCTATATTTGAAATACCTATCGGCTTCTATATCTAAAATGCCTATCGGCACCTATTTTTAAAATGCCAATCGGCAACTACATCTGTAATGCCTATCGGCTTATATATCTGAAATGCTTATCGGCACCTATTTTTAAAATGCCAATCGGCAACTATATCGGAAATGCCAATCGGCACCTATATCTGAAATGCCTATCGGCACCTATTTTTGAAATGCCTATCGGAAACTACATCTGAAATGCCTATCAGCACCTATATTTGAAATGCCTATCGGCAACCATATCTGAAAGGCCTATCGACACCTATATTTGAAATCCCTATCGACTTCTATATCTGAAATGCCTATCGGCACCTATTTTTAAAATGCCAATCGGCAACTATATCTGAAATGCCAATCGGCACCTATATCTGAAATGCCTATCGACACCTATTTTTAAAATGCCAATTGGCAACTATATCTGAAATGCCTATCGGCACCTATATCTAAAATGCCTATCGGAACCTATTTTTGAAATGCCTATCGGAAACTACATCTGAAATGACTATCAGCACCTATATTTGAAATGCCTATCGGCAACCATATCTGAAATGCCTATCCACACCTATATTTGAAATACCTATCGGCTTCTATTTCTAAAATGCCTATCGGCACCTATTTTTAAAATGCCAATCGGTAAGTATATCTGAAATGCCAATCGGCACCTATATCTAAAATGCCTATCGGAACCTATTTTTGAAATGCCTATCGGAAACTACATCTGAAATGACTATCAGCACCTATATTTGAAATGCCTATCGGCAACCATATCTGAAATGCCTATCCACACCTATATTTGAAATACCTGTCGGCTTCTATATCTAAAATGCCTATCGGCACCTATTTTTAAAATGCCAATCGGCAACTACATCTGAAATGCCTATCGGCTTATATATCTGAAATGCCTATCGGCACCTATTTTTAAAATGCCAATCGGCAACTATATCTGAAATGCCAATCGGCACCTATATCTGAAATGCCTATCGACACCTATTTTTTAAATGCCAATTGGCAACTATATCTGAAATGCCTATCGGCACCTATATCTGAAATGCCTATCGACCTCTATTTTTAAAATGCCAATTGGCAACTATATCTGAAATGCCTATCGGCACCTATATCTGAAATGTCTATCGGTACCTATTTTTGAAATGCCTATCGGAAACTACATCTGAAATGATTATCAGCACTTATATTTGAAATGCCTATCGGCAACCATATCTAGAATGCCTATCGGCACCTATATTTGAAATGCCTATCGGCAACCATATCTGGAATGCCTATCGGCACCTATATTTGATATGCCTATCGGCTTCTATATCTAAAATGCCTATCGACACCTATTTTTAAAATGCCAATCGGCAACTATATCTGAAATGCCTATCGGCACCTATATCTGAAATGCCTATCGGCACCTATTTTTGAAATGCCTATCGGAAACTACATCTGAAATGCCTATCAGCACCTATATTTGAAATGCCTATCGGCAATTATATCTGAAATGCCTATCGACACCTATATTTGAAATCCCTATCGGCTTCTATATCTGAAATGCCTATCGGCACCTATTTTTAAAATGCCAATCGGCAACTATATCTGAAATGCCAATCGGCACCTATATCTGAAATGCCTATCGGCACCTATTTTTGAAATGCCTATCGGATACTACATCTGAAATGCCTATCAGCACCTATATTTGAAATGCCTATCGGCAACCATATCTGGAATGCCTATCGGCGCCTATATTTGAAATGCCTATCGGCTTCTATATCTCAAATGCCTATCGGCACCTATTTTTAAAATGCCAATCGGCAACTATATCTGAAGTGCCTATCGGCACCTATATCTCAAATGCCTATCGGCACCTATTTTTGAAATGCCTATCGAAAACTACATCTGAAATGCCTATCAGCATTTATATTTGAAATGCCTATCGGCAACCACATCAGAAATGCCTATCGGCACCTATATCTGAAATGCCCTACGGCATTTATATCTGAAATGCCGATCGACACCTATATTTGAAATGCCTATCGGCACCTATATTTTAAATGCCTATCGGCAACTATATCTGATAGGCCTCTCGGCACCTATATCTGAAATGCCTATCGGCACCTATTTTTGAAATGCCTATCGGAAACTACATATAAAATGCCTATCGGCACCTATTTTTAAAATGCCAATCGGAAAGTATATCTGAAATGCCTATCGGCACCTATAATTGAAATGCCTATCGGAACCTATTTTTGAAATGCCTATCGGAAACAACATCTGAAATGACTATCAGCACCTATATTTGAAATGCCTATCGGCAACCATATCTGAAATGCCTATCCACACCTGTATTTGAAATACCTATCGGCTTCTATATCTAAAATGCCTATCGGCACCTATTTTTAAAATGCCAATCGGCAACTATATCTGAAATGCCTATCGGCATCTATATCTGAAATGCCTATCGGCACCAACTTTTGAAATGCCTATCGGAAACTCCATCTGAAATGCCTATCAGCACCTATATTTGAAATGCCTATCGGCAAACATATCTGGAATGCCTATCGGCACCTATATTTGAAATGCCTATCGGGTTCTATATCTGAAATGCCTATCGACACCTATTTTTAAAATGCCAATTGGCAACTATATCTGAAATGCCTATCGGCACCTATATCTGAAATGCCTATCGGCACCAATTTTTGAAATGCCTATCGGAAACTACATCTGAAATGCCTATCAGCACCTATATTTGAAATGCCTATCGGCAACCATATCTGGAATGCCTATCGGCACCTATATTTGAAATGCCTATCGGCTTCTATATCTGTAATGCCTATCGGCACATATTTTTAAATTGCCAATCGGCAACTATATCTGAAATGCCTATCGGCACCTATATCTGAAATGCCTATCGGCACCTATTTTTGAAATGCCTATCGGAAACTACATCTGAAATGCCTATCAGCACCTATATTTGAAATGCCTATCGGCAACCATATCTGGAATGCCTACCGGCGCCTATATTTGAAATGCCTATCGGCTTCTATATCTGAAATACCTATCGGCGCCTATTTTTAAAATGCCAATCGGCAACTATATCTGAAGTGCCTATCGGCACCTATATCTGAAATGCCTATCGGCACCTATTTTTGAAATGCCTATCGAAAACTACATCTGAAATGCCTATCAGCACCTATATTTGAAATGCCTATCGGCAACCACATCAGAAATGCCTATCGGCACCTATATCTGAAATGCCTTTCGGCATTTATATCTGAAATGCCGGTCGACACCTATATTTGAAATGCCTATCGGCACATATATTTCAAATGCCTATCGGCAACTATATCTGATATGCCTATCGGCACCTATATCTGAAATGCCTATCGGCACTTATTTTTGAAATGCCTATCGGAAACTACATCTAAAATGCCTATCGGCACCTATTTTTAAAATGCCAATCGGTAAGTATATCTGAAATGCCTATCGGCATCTATATCTGAAATGCCTATCGGAACCTATTTTTGAAATGCCTATCGGAAACTACATCTGAAATGACTATCAGCACCTATATTTGAAATGCCTATCGGCAACCATATCTGAAATGCCTATCCACACCTATATTTGAAATACCTATCGGCTTCTATATCTGAAATGCCTATCGGCACCTATTTTTAAAATGCCAATCGGCAACTATATCTGAAATGCCTATCGGCACCTATATCTGAAATGCCTATCGGCACCTATTTTTAAAATGCCAATCGGCAACTATATCTGAAATGCCTATCGGCACCTATATCTGAAATGCCTATCGGTACCTATTTTTGAAATGCCTATCGGAAACTACATCTGAAATGATTATCAGCGCTTATATTTGATATGCCTATCGGCAACCATATCTGGAATGCCTATCGGCAACTATATTTGAAATGCCTATCGGCTTCTATATCTGAAATGCCTATCGGCACCTATTTTTAAAATACCAATCGGCAACTATATCTGAAATGCCTATCGGCACTTATATCTGAAATGCCTATCGGCATATATTTTTGAAATGCCTTTCGGAAACTACATCTGAAATGCCTATCTGCTCCTATATTTGAAATGCCTATCGGCAACCATATCTGAAATGCCTATCGACACCTATATTTGAAATACCTATCGGCTTCTATATCTGAAATGCCTATCGGCACCTGTTTTTAAAATGCCAATCGGCAACTATATCTGAAATGCCTATCGGCACCTATATCCGAAATGCTTATCGGCATCAATTTTTGAAATGCCTATCGGAAACTACATCTAAAATGCCTATCAGCACCTATATTTGAAATGCCTATCAGCAACCATATCTGGAATGCCTACGGCACCTATATTTGAAATGCCTATCGGCTTCTATATCTGAAATGCCTATCGGCACCTATTTTTAAAATGCCAATCGGCAACTATATCTGAAATGCCTATCGGCACCTATATCTGAAATGCCTATCGTCACCTATTTTTGAAATGCCTATCGGAAACTACATCTGAAATGCCTATCAGCACCTATATTTGAAATGCTTATCGGCAACCATATCTGAAATGCCTATCGACACCTATATTTGAAATCCCTATCGGCTTCTATATCTGAAATGCCTATCGGCACTTATTTTTAAAATGCCAATCGGCAACTATATCTGAAATGCCTATCGGCACCTATATCTGAAATGCCTATCGGCACCTATTTTTAAAATGCCTATCGAAAACTACATCTGAAATGCCTATCAGCACCTATATTTGAAATGCCTATCGGCAACCATATCTGGAATGCCTATCGGCGCCTATATTTGAAATGCCTATCGGCTTCTATATCTGAAATGCCTATCGGCACCTATTTTTGAAATGCCAATTGGCATTTATATCTGAAGTGCCCATCGGCACCTATATCTGAAATGCCTATCGGCACCTATTTTTGAAATGCCTATCGGAAAGTACATCTAAAATGCCTATCGGCACCTATTTTTAAAATGCCAATCGGAAAGTATATCTGAAATGCCTATCGGCACCTATAATTGAAATGCCTATCGGCAACCATATCTGAAATGCCTATCCACACCTGTATTTAAAATACCTATCGGCTTCTATATCTAAAATGCCTATCGGCACCTATTTTTAAAATGCCAATCGGCAACTATATCTGAAATGCCTATCGGCACCTATATCTGAAATGCCTATCGGCACCAACTTTTGAAATGCCTATCGGAAACTCCATCTGAAATGCCTATCAGCACCTATATTTGAAATGCCTATCGGCAACCATATCTGGAATGCCTATCGGCACCTATATTTGAAATGCCTATCGGGTTCTATATCTGAAATGCCTATCGACACCTATTTTTAAAATGCCAATTGGCAACTATATCTGAAATGCCTATCGGCACCTATATCTGAAATGCCTATCGGTACCTATTTTTGAAATGCCTATCGGAAACTACATCTGAAATGATTATCAGCACTTATATTTGAAATGCCTATCGGCAACTATATCTGGAATGCCTATCGGCACCTATATTTGAAATGCTTATCGGCTTCTATATCTGAAATGCCTATCGGCACCTATTTTTAAAATACCAATCGGCGACTATATCTGAAATGCCTATCGGCACCTATATCTGAAATGCCTATCGGCATATATTTTTGAAATGCCTTTCGGAAACTACATCTGAAATGCCTATCTGCTCCTATATATGAAATGCCTATCGGCAACCATATCTGAAATGCCTATCGACACCTATATTTGAAATACCTATCGGCTTCTATATCTGAAATGCCTATCGGCACCTGTTTTTAAAATGCCAATCGGCAACTATATCTGAAATGCCTATCGGCACCTATATCCGAAATGCCTATCGGCATCAATTTTTGAAATGCCTATCGGAAACTACATCTAAAATGCCTATCAGCACCTATATTTGAAATGCCTATAGGCAACTATATCTGCAATGCCTATCGGCACCTATATTTGAGATGCCTATCGGCTTCTATATCTGAAATGCCTATCCGCACCTATTTTTAAAATGCCAATCGGCAACTATATCTGAAATGCCTATCGGCACCTATATCTAAAATGCCTATCGGCACCTATTTTTGAAATGCCTATCGAAAACTACATCTGAAATGCCTATCAGCACCTATATTTGAAATGCCTATCGGAAACTACATCTGAAATGCCTATCAGCACCTATATTTGAAATGCCTATCGGCAACCATATCTGGAATGCCTATCGGCACCTATATTTGAAATGCCTATCGGCTTCTATATCTGAAATGCCTATCCGCACCTATTTTTAAAATGCCAATCGGCAACTATATCTGAAATGCCTATCGGCACGTATATCTAAAATGCCTATCGGCACCTATTTTTGAAATGCCTATCGGAAACTACATCTGAAATGCCTATCAGCACCTATATTTGAAATGCCTATCGGCAACCATATCTGAAATGTCTATCGACACCTATATTTGAAATACCTATCGGCTTCTATATCTGAAATGCCTATCGGTACCTATTTTTATAATGCCAATCGGTAACTATATCTGAAATGCCTATCGGCACCTATATCTGAAATGCCTATCGGCACCATTTTTTGAAATGCCAATCGGAAACTACATCCGGAATGCCTATCAGCACCTATATTTGAAATGCCTATCGGCAACCATATCTGGAATGCCTATCGGCACCTATATTTGAAATGCCTATCGGCTTCTATATCTGAAATGCCTATCGACACCAATTTTTGAAATGCCTATCGGAAACTACATCTGAAATGCCTATCAGCACCTATATTTGAAATGCCTATCGGCAACCATATCTGGAATGCTCATCGGCACCTATATTTGAAATGCCTATCGGCTTATATATCTGAAATGCCTATCGGCACCTATTTTTAAAATGCCAATCGGCAACTATATCTGAAATGCCTATCGGCACCTATATCTGAAATGCCTATCGGCACCTATTTTTGAAATGCCTATCGGAAACTACATCTGAAATGCCCATCAGTACCTATATTTGAAATGCCTATCGGCAATCATATCTGAAATGCCTATCGACACCTATATTTGAAATACCTATCGGCTTCTATATCTGAAATGCCTATCGGCACCTATTTTTAAAATGCCAATCGGCAACTATATCTGAAATGCCTATCGGCACCTATATCTGAATTGCCTATCGGCACCAATTTTTGAAATGCCTATCGGAAACTACATCTGAAATGCCTATCAGCACCTATATTTGAAATGCCTATCGGCAACCATATCTGGAATGCCTATCGGCACCTATTTTTTAAAATGCCAATCGGCAACTATATCTGAAGTGCCTATCGGCACCTATATCTGAAATGCCTATCGGCATCAATTTTTGAAATGCCTATCGGAAACTACATCTGAAATGCCTATCAGCACCTATATTTGAAATGCCTATCGGCAACCATATCTGGAATGCTCATCGGCACCTATATTTGAAATGCCTATCTGCTTATATATCTGAAATGCCTATCGGCACCTATTTTTAAAATGCCAATCGGCACCTATATTTGAAATGCCTATCGGCTTCTATATCTGAAATGCCTATCGGCACCTATTTTTTAAAATGCCAATCGGCAACTATATCTGAAGTGCCTATCGGCACCTATATCTGAAATGCCTATCGGCACCTATTTTTGAAATGCCTATCGAAAACTACATCTGAAATGCCTATCAGCACCTATATTTGAAATGCCTATCGGCAACCACATCAGAAATGCCTATCGGCACCTTTATCTGAAATGCCTTTCGGCATTTATATCTGAAATGCCGGTCGACACCTATATTTGAAATGCCTATCGGCACATATATTTTAAATGCCAATCGGCAACTATATCTGAAATGCCTATCGGCACCTATATCTGAATTGCCTATCGGCACCAATTTTTGAAATGCCTATCGGAAACTACATCTGAAATGCCTATCAGCACCTATATTTGAAATGCCTATCGGCAACCATATCTGGAATGCTCATCGGCACCTATATTTGAAATGCCTATCTGCTTATATATCTGAAATGCCTATCGGTACCTATTTTTAAAATGCCAATCGGTAACTATATCTGAAATGCCTATCGGCCCCTATATCTGAAATGCCTATCGGCACCATTTTTTAAATGCCTATCGGAAACTACATCCGGAATGCCTATCAGCACCTATATTTGAAATGCCTATCGGCAACCATATCTGGAATGCCTATCGGCACCTATATTTAAAATGCCTATCGGCTTCTATATCTGAAATGCCTATCGACACCAATTTTTGAAATGCCTATCGGAAACTACATCTGAAATGCCTATCAGCACCTATATCTGCTCCTATATTTGAAATGCCTATCGGCAGACATATCTGGAATGCTCATCGGCACCTATATTTGAAATGCCTATCGGCTTATATATCTGAAATGCCTATCGGCACCTATTTTTAAAATGCCAATCGGCAACTATATCTGAAATGCCTATCGGCACCTATATCTGAAATGCCTATCGGCACCTATTTTTGAAATGCCTATCGGAAACTACATCTGAAATGCCTATCAGCACCTATATTTGAAATGCTTATCGGCAACCATATCTGAAATGCCTATCGACACCTATATTTAAAATCCCTATCGGCTTCTATATCTGAAATGCCTATCGGCACCTATTTTTAAAATGCCAATCGGCAACTATATCTGAAATGCCTATCGGCACCTATATCTGAAATGCCTATCGGCACCAATTTTTGAAATGCCTATCGGAAACTACATCTGAAATGCCTATCAGCACCTATATTTGAATACCTATCGGCAACCATATCTGGAATGCCTATCGGCGCCTATATTTGAAATGCCTATCGGCTTCTATATCTAAAATGCCTATCGGCACCTATTTTTAAAATGCCAATCGGCAACTATATCTGAAGTGCCTATCGGCACCTATATCTCAAATGCCTATCGGCACCTATTTTTGAAATGCCTATCGAAAACTACATCTGAAATGCCTATCAGCATTTATATTTGAAATGCCTATCGGCAACCACATCAGAAATGCCTATCGGCACCTATATCTGAAATGCTTTACGGTATTTATATCTGAAATGCCGATCGACACCTATATTTGAAATGCCTATCGGCACCTATATTTTAAATGCCTATCGGCAACTATATCTGATATGCCTATCGGCACCTATATCTGAAATGCCTATCGGCACCTATTTTTGAAATGCCTATCGGAAACTACATCTAAAATGCCTATCGGCACCTATTTTTAAAATGCCAATCGGAAAGTATATCTGAAATGCCTATCGGCACCTATAATTTAAATGCCTATCGAAACCTATTTTTGAAATGCCTATCGGAAACAACATCTGAAATGACTATCAGCACCTATATTTGAAATGCCTATCGGCAACAATATCTGCAATGCCTATCCACACCTGTATTTGAAATACCTATCGGCTTCTATATCTAAAATGCCTATCGGCACCTATTTTTAAAATGCCAATCGCCAACTATATCTGAAATGCCTATCGGCACCTATATCTGAAATGACTATCGGCACCAACTTTTAAAATGCCTATCGGAAACTCCATCTGAAATGCCTATCAGCACCTATATTTGAAATGCCTATCGGCAACCATATCTGGAATGCCTATCGGCACCTATATTTGAAATGCCTATCGGGTTCTATATCTGAAATGCCTATCGACACCTATTTTTAAAATGCCAATTGGCAACTATATCTGAAATGCCTATCGGCACCTATATCTAAAATGCCTATCGGTAGCTATTTTTGAAATGCCTTTCGGAAACTACATCTGAAATGCCTATCTGCTCCTATATTTGAAATGCCTATCGGCAAACATATCTGAAATGCCTATCGACACCTATATTTGAAATATTTATCGGCTTCTATATCTGAAATGCCTATCGGCACCTGTTTTTAAAATGCCAATCGGCAACTATATCTGGAATGCCTATCGGCACCTATATCCGAAATGCCTATCGGCATCAATTTTTGAAATGGCTATCGGAAACTACATCTAAAATGCCTATCAGCACCTATATTTGAAATGCCTATCGGCAACTATATCTGCAATGCCTATCGGCACCTATATTTAAAATGCCTATCGGCTTCTATATCTGAAATGCCTATCGGCACCTATTTTTTAAATGCCAATTGGCAACTATATCTGAAATGACTATCGGCACCTATATCTGAAATGCCTATCGGCACCTATTTTTGAAATGCCTATCGAAAACTACATCTAAAAAGCCTATCAGCACCTATATATGAAATGCCTATCGGAAACTACATCTGAAATGCCTATCAGCACCTATATTTGAAATGCCTATCGGCAACCATATCTGGAATGCCTATCGGCACCTATATTTGAAATGCCTATCGGCTTCTATATCTGAAATGCCTATCGGCACCTATTTTTAAAATGCCAATCGGCCACTATATCTGAAATGCCTATCGGCACCTATTTTTGAAATGCCTATCGGAAACTACATCTGAAATGCCTATCAGCACCTATATTTGAAATGCCTATCGGCAACCATATCTGGAATGCCTATCGGCGCCTATATTTGAAATGCCTATCGGCTTCTATATCTGAAATGCCTATCGGCACCCATTTTTAAAATGCCAATCGGCATTTATATCTGTAGTGCCTATCGGCACCTATATCTGAAATGCCTATTGCACCTATTTTTGAAATGCCTATCGAAAACAACATCTGAAATGCCTATCAGCACCTATATTTGAAATGCCTATCGGCAACCACATCAGAAATGCCTATCGGCACCTATATCTGAAATGCCTTTCGGCATTTATATCTGAAATGCCGATCGACACCTATATTTGAAATGCCTATCGGCACTTTTATTTTAAATGCCTATCGGCAACTATATCTGATAAGCCTATCGGCACCTATATCTGAAATGCCTACCGGCACCTATTTTTGAAATGCCAATCTTTAAGTATATCTGAAATGCCTATCGGCACCTATATCTAAAATGCCTATCGGAACCTATTTTTGAAATGCCTATCGGAAACTACATCTGAAAAGACTATCAGCACCTATATTTGAAATGCCTATCGGCAACCATATCTTAAATGCCTATCCACACCTATATTTGAAATACCTATCGGCTTCTATATCTAAAATGCCTATCGGCACCTATTTTTAAAATGCCAATCGGTAAGTATATCTGAAATGCCTATCGGCACCTATATCTAAAATGCCTATCGGAACCTATTTTTGAAATGCCTATCGGAAACTACATCTGAAATGACTATCAGCACCTATATTTGAAATGCCTATCGGCAACCATATCTGAAATGCCTATCCACACCTATATTTGAAATACCTATCGGCTTCTATATCTAAAATTTTTAAAATGCCAATCGGCAACTACATCTGAAATGCCTATCGGCTTATATATCTGAACTGCCTATCGGCACCTATTTTTAAAATGCCAATCGGCAACTATATCTGAAATGCCAATCGGCACCTATATCTGAAATGCCTATCGACACCTATTTTTAAAATGCCAATTGGCAACTATATTTAAAATGCCTATCGGCACCTATATCTGAAATGCCTATCGGTACCTATTTTTGAAATGCCTATCGGAAACTACATCTGAAATGATTATCAGCACTTATATTTGAAATGCCTATCGGCAACCATATCTGGAATGCCTATCGGCACCTATATTTGAAATGCCTATCGGCTTCTATATCTGAAATGCCTATAGGCACCTATTTTTAAAATACCAATCGGCAACTATATCTGAAATGCCTATCGGCACCTGTTTTTAAAATGCCAATCGGCAACTATATCTGGAATGCCTATCGGCACCTATATCTGAAATGCCTATCGGTACCTATTTGTGAAATGCCTTTCGGAAACTACATCTGAAATGCCTATCTGCTCCTATATTTGAAATGCCTATCGGCAACCATATCTGAAATGCCTATCGACACCTATATTTGAAATATTTATCGGCTTCTATATCTGAAATGCCTATCGGCACCTGTTTTTAAAATGCCAATCGGCAACTATATCTGGAATGCCTATCAGCACCTATATTTGAAATGCCTATCGGCATCCATATCTGGAATGCCTATCTGCTCCTATATTTGAAATGCCTATCGGCAACCATATCTGAAATGCCTATCGACACCTATATTTGAAATATTTATCGGCTTCAATATCTGAAATGCCTATCGGCACCTGTTTTTAAAATGCCAATCGGCAACTATATCTGAAATGCCTATCGGCACCTATATCTGAAATGCCTATCGGCACCTATTTTTGAAATGCCTATCGGAAACTCCATCTGAAATGCCTATCAGCACCTATATTTGAAATGCCTATCGGCATCCATATCTGGAATGCCTATCGGCACCTATATTTGAAATGCCTATCGGCTTCTATATCTGAAATGCCTATCGGCACCTGTTTTTAAAATGCCAATCGGCAACTATATCTGAAATGCCTATCGGCACCTATTTTTGAAATGCCTATCGGAAACTACATCTGAAATGCCTATCAGCACCTATATTTGAAATGCCTATCGGCAACCATATCTGAAATGCCTATCGACACCTATATTTGAAATACCTATCGGCTTCTATATCTGAAATGCCTATCGGTACCTATTTTTTAAATGCCAATCAGTAACTATATTTGAAATGCCTATCGGCACCTATATCTGAAATGCCTATCGGCACCATTTTTTGAAATGCCTATCGGAAACTACATCCGGAATGCCTATCAGCACACATATTTGAAATGCCTATCGGCAACCATATCTGGAATGCCTATCGGCACCTATATTTGAAATGCCTATCGGCTTCTATATCTGAAATGCCTATCGACACCAATTTTTGAAATGCCTATCGGAAACTACATCTGAAATGCCTATCAGCACCTATATTTGAAATGCCTATCGGCAACCATATCTGGAATGCTTATCGGCTTCTATATTTGAAATGCCTATCGGCTTATATATCTGAAATGCCTATCGGCACCTATTTTTAAAATGCCAATCGGCAACTATATCTGAAATGCCTATCGGCACCTATATCTGAAATGCCTATCGGCACCTATTTTTGAAATACCTATCGGAAACTACATCTGAAATGCCTATCAGCACCTATATTTGAAATGCTTATCGGCAACCATATCTAAAATGCCTATCGACACCTATATTTAAAATCCCTATCGGCTTCTATATCTGAAATGCCTATCGGCACCTATTTTTAAAATGCCAATCGGCAACTATATCTGAAATGCCTATCGGCACCTATATCTGAAATGCCTATCGGCACCAATTTTTGAAATGCCTATCGGAAACTACATCTGAAATGCCTATCAGCACCTATATTTGAAATGCCTATCGGCAACCATATCTGGAATGCTCATCGGCACCTATATTTGAAATGCCTATCGGCTTATATATCTGAGATGCCTATCGGCACCTATTTTTAAATTGCCAATCGGCAACTATATCTGACATGCCTATCGGCACCTATATCTGAAATGCCCATCGGCACCTATTTTTGAAATGCCTATCGGAAACTACATCTGAAATGCCTATCAGCACCTATATTTGAAATGCCAATCGGCAATCATATCTGAAATGCCTATCGACACCTATATTTGAAATACCTATCGGCCTCTATATCTGAAATGCCTATCGGCACCTATTTTTAAAATGCCAATCGGCAACTATATCTGAAATGCCTATCGGCACCTATATCTGAAATGCCTATCGGCACCAATTTTTGAAATGCCTATCGGAAACTACATCTGAAATGCCTATCAGCACCTATATTTGAAATGCCTATCGGCAACCATATCTGGAATGCCTATCGGCACCTATATTTGAAATGTCTATTGGCTTCTATATCTGAAATGCCTATCGGCACCTATTTTTAAAATGCCAATCGGCAACTATATCTGAAATGCCTATCGGCACCTATATCTTAAATGCCTATCGGCACCTATTTTTGAAATGCCTATCGGAAACTACATCTGAAATGCCTATCAGCACCTATATTTGAAATGCCTATCGGCAACCATATCTGGAATGCCTATCGGCGCCTATATTTGAAATGCCTATCGGCTTCTATATCTGAAATACCTATCGGCGCCTATTTTTAAAATGCCAATCGGCAACTATATCTGAAGTGCCTATCGGCACCTAAATCTGAAATGCCTATCGGCACCTATTTTTGAAATGCCTATCGAAAACTACATCTGAAATGCCTATCAGCACCTATATCTGAAATGCCTATCGGCAACCACATCAGAAATGCCTATCGGCACCTATATCTGAAATGCCTTTCGGCATTTATATCTGAAATGCCGGTCGACACCTATATTTGAAATGCCTATCGGCACATATATTTTAAATGCCTATCGGCAACTATATCTGATATGCCTATCAGCACCTATATCTGAAATGCCTATCGGCACCTATTTTTGAAATGCCTATCGGAAACTACATCTAAAATGCCTATCGGCACCTATTTTTAAAATGCCAATCGGTAAGTATATCTGAAATGCCTATCGGCACCTATATCTGAGATGCCTATCGGAACCTATTTTTTAAATGCCTATCGGAAACTACATCTGAAATGACTATCAGCACCTATATTTAAAATGCCTATCGGCAACTATATCTGAAATGCCTATCCACTCCTATATTTGAAATACCTATCGGCTTCTATATCTGAAATGCCTATCGGCACCTATTTTTAAAATGCCAATCGGCAACTATATCTGAAATGCCTATCGGCACCTATATCTGAAATGCCTATCGGTACCTATTTTTGAAATGCCTATCGGAAACTACATCTGAAATGATTATCAGCGCTTATATTTGATATGCCTATCGGCAACCATATCTGGAATGCCTATCGGCAACTATATTTGAAATGCCTATCGGCTTCTATATCTGAAATGCCTATCGGCACCTATTTTTAAAATACCAATCGGCAACTATATCTGAAATGCCTATCGGCACCTATATCTGAAATGCCTATCGGCATATATTTTTGAAATGCCTTTCGGAAACTACATCTGAAATGCCTATCTGCTCCTATATTTGAAATGCCTATCGGCAACCATATCTGAAATGCCTATCGACACCTATATTTGAAATACCTTTCGGCTTCTATATCTGAAATGCCTATCGGCACCTGTTTTTAAAATGCAAATCGGCAACTATATCTGAAATGCCTATCGGCACCTATATCCGAAATGCCTATCGGCATCAATTTTTAAAATGCCTCTCGGAAACTACATCTAAAATGCCTATCAGCACCTATATTTGAAATGCCTATCGGCAACCATATCTGGAATGCCTATCGGCACCTATATTTGAAATGCCTATCGGCTTCTATATCTGAAATGCCTATCGGCACCTATTTTTAAAATGCCAATCGGCAACTATATCTGAAATGCCTATCGGCACCTATATCTGAAATGCCTGTCGGCACATATTTTTGAAATGCCTATCGGAAACTACATCTGAAATGCCTTTCAGCACCTATATTTGAAATGCCTATCGGCAACCATATCTGAATTGCCTATCGACACCTATATTTGAAATACCTATCGGCTTCTATATCTGAAATGCCTATCGGCACCTATTTTTAAAATGCAAATCGGTAACTATATCTGAAATGCCTATCGGCACCTATATCTGAAATGCCTATCGGCACCATTTTTTGAAATGTCTATCGGAAACTACATCCGGAATGCCTATCAGCACCTATATTTGAAATGCCTATCAGCAACCATATCTGGAATGCCTATCGGCACCTATATTTGAAATGCCTATCGGCTTCTATATCTGAAAAGCCTATCGACACCTATTTTTAAAATGCCAATCGGCAACTATATCTGAAATGCCTATCAGCACCTATGTCTGAAATGCCTATCGGCACCTATTTTTGAAATGCCTATCGGAAACTACATCTGAAATGCCTATCAGCACCTATATTTGAAATGCTTATCGGCAACTATATCTGAAATGCCTATCGACACCTATATTTGAAATCCCTATCGGCTTCTATATCTGAAATGCCTATCGGCACCTATTTTTAAAATGCCAATCGGCAACTATATCTGAAATGCCTATCGGCACCTTTATCTGAAATGCCTATCGGCACCTATTTTTGAAATGCCTATCGGAAACTACATCTGAAATGCCTATCAGCACCTATATTTGAAATGCCTATCGGCAACCATATCTGGAATGCCTATCGGCGGCTATATTTGAAATGCCTATCGGCTTCTATATCTGAAATGCCTATCGGCACCTATTTTTAAAATGCCAATCGGCATTTATATCTGAAGTGCCTATCGGCACCTATATCTGAAATGCCTATCGGCACCTATTTTTGAAATGCCTATCGAAAACTACATCTGAAATGCCTATCAGCACCTATATTTGAAATGCCTATCGGCAACCACATCAGAAATGCCTATCGGCACCTATATCTGAAATGCCTTTCGGCATTTATATCTGAAATGCCGATCGACACCTATATTTGAAATGCCTATCGGCACTTTTATTTTAAATGCCTATCGGCAACTATATCTGATAAGCCTATCGGCACCTATATCTGAAATGCCTATCGGCACCTATATCTAAAATGCCTATCGGAACCTATTTTTGAAATGCCTATCGCAAACTACATCTGAAATGACTATCAGCACCTATATTTGAAATGCCTATCGGCAACCATGTCTGAAATGCCTATCCACACCTATATTTGAAATACCTATCGGCTTCTATATCTAAAATGCCTATCGGCACCTATTTTTAAAATGCCAATCGGTAAGTATATCTGAAATGCCTATCGGCACCTATATCTAAAATGCCTATCGGAACCTATTTTTGAAATGCCTATGGGAAACTACATCTGAAATGACTATCAGCACCTATATTTGAAATGCCTATCGGCAACCATATCTGAAATGCCTATCGACACCTATATTTGAAATCCCTATCGGCTTCTATATCTGAAATGCCTATCGGCACCTATTTTTAAAATGCCAATCGGCAACTATACCTGAAATGCCAATCGGCACCTATATCTGAAATGCCTATCGACACCTATTTTTAAAATGCCAATTGGCAACTATATCTGAAATGCCTATCGGCACCTATATCTAAAATGCCTATCGGAACCTATTTTTGAAATGCCTATCGGAAACTACATCTGAAATGACTATCAGCACCTATATTTGAAATGCCTATCGGCAACCATATCTGAAATGCCTATCCACACCTATATTTGAAATACCTATCGGCTTCTATTTCTAAAATGCCTATCGGCACCTATTTTTAAAATGCCAATCGGCAACTACATCTGAAATGCCTATCGGCTTATATATCTGAAATGCCTATCGGCACCTATTTTTAAAATGCCAATCGGCATATATATCTGAAATGCCAATCGGCACCTATATCTGAAATGCCTATCGGCACCTATTTTTGAAATACCTATCGGAAACTACATCTGAAATGCCTATCAGCACCTATATTTGAAATGCCTATCGGCAACCATATCTGAAATGCCTATCGACACCTATATTTGAAATCCCTATCGGCTTCTATATCTGAAATGCCTATCGGCACCTATTTTTAAAATGCCAATCGGCAACTATACCTGAAATGCCAATCGGCACCTATATCTGAAATGCCTATCGACACCTATTTTTAAAATGCCAATTGGCAACTATATCTGAAATGCCTATCGGCACCTATATCTAAAATGCCTATCGGAACCTATTTTTGAAATGCCTATCGGAAACTACATCTGAAATGACTATCAGCACCTATATTTGAATAGCCTATCGGCAACCATATCTGAAATGCCTATCCACACCTATATTTGAAATACCTATCGGCTTCTATTTTTAAAATGCCTATCGGCATCTATTTTTAAAATGCCAATCGGTAAGTATATCTGAAATGCCTATCGGCACCTATTTTTAAAATGCCAATTGGCAACTATATCTGAAATGCCAATCGGCACCTATATCTGAAATGCCTATCGACACCTGTTTTTAAAATGCCAATTGGCAACTATATCTGAAATGCCTATCGGCACCTATATCTAAAATGCCTATCGGAACCTATTTTTGAAATGCCTATCGGAAACTACATCTGAAATGACTATCAGCACCTATATTTGAAATGCCTATCGGCAACCATATCTGAAATGCCTATCCACACCTATATTTGAAATACCTGTCGGCTTCTATATCTAAAATGCCTATCGGCACCTATTTTTAAAATGCCAATCGGCAACTACATCTGAAATGCCTATCGGCTTATATATCTGAAATGCCTATCGGCACCTATTTTTAAAATGCCAATCGGCAACTATATCTGAAATGCCAATCGGCACCTATATCTGAAATGCCTATCGACACCGATTTTTAAAATGCCAATTGGCTACTATATCTGAAATGCCTATCGGCACCTATATCTGAAATGCCTATCGACACCTATTTTTAAAATGCCAATTGGCAACTATATCTGAAATGCCTATCGGCACCTATATCTGAAATGCCTATCGGTACCTATTTTTGAAATGCCTATCGGAAACTACATCTGAAATGATTATCAGCACTTATATTTGAAATGCCTATCGGCAACCATATCTGGAATGCCTATCGGCACCTATATTTGAAATGCCTATCGGCAACCATATCTGGAATGCCTATCGGCACCTATATTTGAAATGCCTATCGGCTTCTATATCTGAAATGCCTATCGACACCTATTTTTAAAATGCCAATCGGCAACTATATCTGAAATGCCTATCGGCACCTATATCTGAAATGCCTATCGGCACCTATTTTTGAAATGCCTATCGAAAACTACATCTGAAATGCCTATCAGCACCTTTATTTGAAATGCTTATCGGCAACCATATCTGAAATAGCTATCGACACCTATATTTGAAATCCCTATCGGCTTTTATATCTGAAATGCCTATCGGCACCTATTTTTAAAATGCCAATCGGCAACTATATCTGAAATGCCTATCGGCACTTATATCTGAAATGCCTATCGGCACCTATTTTTGAAATGCCTATCGGAAACTCCATCTGAAATGCCTATCAGCACCTATATTTGAAATGCTTATCGGCAACCATATCTGGAATGCCTATCGGCACCTATATTTGAAATGCCTATCGGCTTCTATATCTGAAATGCCTATCGGCACCTGTTTTTAAAATGCCAATCGGCAACTATATCTGGAATGCCTATCGGCACCTATATCTGAAATGCCTATCGGTACCTATTTTTGAAATGCCTTTCGGAAACTACATCTGAAATGTCTATCTGCTCCTATATTTGAAATGCCTATCGGCAACCATATCTGAAATGCCTATCGACACCTATATTTGAAATATTTATCGGCTTCTATATCTGAAATGCCTATCGGCACCTGTTTTTAAAATGCTAATCGGCAACTATATCTGGAATGCCTATCGGCACCTAAATTTAAAATGCCTATCGGCTTCTATATCTGAAATGCCTATCGGCACCTATTTTTTAAATGCCAATTGGCAACTATATCTGAAATGACTATCGGCACCTATATCCGAAATGCCTATCGTTAACAATTTTTGGAATGCCTATCGGAAACTACATCTAAATTGCCTATCAGCACCTATATTTGAAATGCCTATCGGCAAATATATCTGCAATGCCTATCGGCACCTATATTTAAAATGCCTATCGGCTTCTATATCTGAAATGCCTATCGGCACATTATTTTTTAAATACCAATTGGCAACTATATCTGAAATGACTATCGGCACCTATATCTGAAATGCCTATCGGCACCTATTTTTGAAATTCCTATCGAAAACTACATCTGAAATGCCTATCAGCACCTATATTTGATGTGCCTATCGGAAACTACATCTGAAATGCCTATCAGCACCTATATTTGAAATGCCTATCGGCAACCATATCTGGAATGCCTATCGGCACCTATATTTGAAATGCCTATAGGCTTCTATATCTGAAATGCCTATCGGCACCTATTTTTAAAATGCCAATTGGCAACTATATCTGAAATGCCTATCGGCACCTATATCTGAAATGCCTATCGGCACCTAGTTTTGAAATGCCTATCGGAAACTACATCTGAAATGCCTATCAGCACCTATATTTGAAATGCCTATCGGCTTCTATATCTGAAATGCCTATCGGTACCTATTTTTAAAATGCCAATCGGTAACTATATCTGAAATGCCTATCTGCACCTATATCTAAAATGCAAATCGGCACCATTTTTTGAAATGCCTTCCGGAAGCTACATCCGGAATGCCTATCAGCACACATATTTGAAATGCCTATCGGCAACCATATCTGGAATGCCTATCGGCACCTATTTTTAAAATACCAATCGGCAACTATATCTGAAATGCCTATCGGCACCTATATCTGAAATGCCTATCGGCATATATTTTTGAAATGCCTTTCGGAAACTACATCTGAAATGCCTATCTGCTCCTATATTTGAAATGCCTATCGGCAACCATATCTGAAATGCCTATCGACACCTATATTTGAAATACCTTTCGGCCTCTATATCTGAAATGCCTATCGGCACCTGTTTTTAAAATGCCAATCGGCAACTATATCTGAAATGCCTATCGGCACCTATATCCGAAATGCCTATCGGCATCAATTTTTGAAATGCCTCTCGGAAACTACATCTAAAATGCCTATCAGCACCTATATTTGAAATGCCTATCGGCAACCTTATCTGGAATGCCTATCGGCACCTATATTTGAAATGCCTATCGGCTTCTATATCTAAAATGCCTATCGGCACCTATTTTTTAAATGCCAATCGGCAACTATATCTGAAATGCCTATCGGCACCTATATCTGAAATGCCTGTCGGCACATATTTTTGAAATGCCTATCGGAAACTACATCTGAAATGCCTTTCAGCACCTATATTTGAAATGCCTATCGGCAACCATATCTGAAATGCCTATCGACACCTATATTTGAAATACCTATCGGCTTCTATATCTGAAATGCCTATCGGCACCTATTTTTAAAATGCAAATCGGTAACTATATCTGAAATGCCTATCGGCACCTATATCTGAAATGCCTATCGGCACCATTTTTTGAAATGTCTATCGGAAACTACATCCGGAATGCCTATAAGCACCTATATTTGAAATGCCTATCAGCAACCATATCTGGAATGCCTATCGGCACCTATATTTGAAATGCCTATCGGCTTCTATATCTGAAAAGCCTATCGACACCTATTTTTAAAATGCCAATCGGCAACTATATCTGAAATGCCTATCAGCACCTATATCTGAAATGCCTATCGGCACCTATTTTTGAAATGCCTATCGGAAACTACATCTGAAATGCCTATCAGCACCTATATTTGAAATGCTTATCGGCAACTATATCTGAAATGCCTATCGACACCTATATTTGAAATCCCTATCGGCTTCTATATCTGAAATGCCTATCGGCACCTATTTTTAAAATGCCAATCGGCAACTATATCTGAAATGTC
The DNA here is from genome assembly GCA_034508555.1 of Venustoraphidia nigricollis. NCBI lineage: Eukaryota > Metazoa > Arthropoda > Insecta > Raphidioptera > Raphidiidae > Venustoraphidia > Venustoraphidia nigricollis. The sequence continues at coordinate 71,441 of JAVRKA010000227.1, read as the reverse complement.
TATCGGCACCTATATCTGAAATGCCTATCGGCACCTATTTTTGAAATGCCTATCGGAAACTACATCTGAAATGCCTATCAGCACCTATATTTGAAATGCCTATCGGCAACCATATCTGGAATGCCTATCGGCGCCTATATTTGAAATGCCTATCGGCTTCTATATCTGAAATGCCTATCGGCACCTATTTTTAAAATGCCAATCGGCATTTATATCTGAAGTGCCTATCGGCACCTATATCATTAAATGCCTATCGGCACCTATTTTTGAAATGCCTATCGAAAACTACATCTGAAATGCCTATCAGCACCTATATTTGAAATGCCTATCGGCAACCACATCAGAAATGCCTATCGGCACCTATATCTGAAATGCCTTTCGGCATTTATATCTGAAATGCCGATCGACACCTATATTTGAAATGCCTATCGGCACTTTTATTTTAAATGCCTATCGGCAACTATATCTGATAAGCCTATCGGCACGTATATCTGAAATGCCTATCGGCACCTATTTTTGAAATGCCAATCTTTAAGTATATCTGAAATGCCTATCGGCACCTATATCTAAAATGCCTATCGGAACCTATTTTTGAAATGTCTATCGCAAACTACATCTGAAATGACTATCAGCACCTATATTTGAAATGCCTATCGGCAACCATGTCTGAAATGCCTATCCACACCTATATTTGAAATACCTATCGGCTTCTATATATAAAATGCCTATCGGCACCTATTTTTAAAATGCCAATCGGTAAGTATATCTGAAATGCCTATCGGCACCTATATCTAAAATGCCTATCGGAACCTATTTTTGAAATGCCTATCGGAAACTACATCTGAAATGACTATCAGCACGTATATTTGAAATGCCTATCGGCAACCATATCTGAAATGCCTATCGACACCTATATTTGAAATCCCTATCGGCTTCTATATCTGAAATGCCTATCGGCACCTATTTTTAAAATGCCAATCGGCAACTATACCTGAAATGCCAATCGGCACCTATATCTGAAATGCCTATCGACACCTATTTTTAAAATGCCAATTGGCAACTATATCTGAAATGCCTATCGGCACCTATATCTAAAATGCCTATCGGAACCTATTTTTGAAATGCCTATCGGAAACTACATCTGAAATGACTGTCAGCATCTATATTTGAAATGCCTATCGGCAACCATATCTGAAATGCCTATCCACACCTATATTTAAAATACCTATCGGCTTCTATTTCTAAAATGCCTTTTGGCACCTATTTTTAAAATGCCAATCGGCAACTACATCTGAAATGCCTATCGGCTTATATATCTGAAATGCCTATCGGCACCTATTTTTAAAATGCCAATCGGCAACTATATCTGAAATGCCAATCGGCACCTATATCTGAAATGCCTATCGGCACCTATTTTTGAAATGCCTATCGGAAACTACATCTGAAATGCCTATCAGCACCTATATTTGAAATGCCTATCGGCAACCATATCTGAAATGCCTATCGACACCTATATTTGAAATCCCTATCGGCCTCTATATCTGAAATGCCTATCGGCACCTATTTTTAAAATGCCAATCGGCAACTATACCTGAAATGCTAATCGGCACCTATATCTGAAATGCCTATCGACACCTATTTTTAAAATGCCAATTGGCAACTATATCTGAAATGCCTATCGGCACCTATATCTAAAATGCCTATCGGAACCTATTTTTGAAATGCCTATCGGAAACTACATCTGAAATGACTATCAGCACCTATATTTGAAATGCCTATCGGCAACCATATCTGAAATGCCTATCCACACCTATATTTGAAATACCTATCGGCTTCTATTTCTAAAATGCATATCGGCATCTATTTTTAAAATGCCAATCGGTAAGTATATCTGAAATGCCTATCGGCACCTATTTTTAAAATGCCAATTGGCAACTATATCTGAAATGCCAATCGGCACCTATATCTGAAATGCCTATCGACACCTATTTTTAAAATGCCAATTGGCAACTATATCTGAAATGCCTATCGGCACCTATATCTAAAATGCCTATCGGAACCTATTTTTGAAATGCCTATCGGAAACTACATCTGAAATGACTATCAGCACCTATATTTGAAATGCCTATCGGCAACCATATCTGAAATGCCTATCCACACCTATATTTGAAATACCTGTCGGCTTCTATATCTAAAATGCCTATCAGCACCTATATTTGAAATGCCTATCGGCAACCATATCTGGAATGCCTATCGGCGCTTATATTTGAAATGCCTATCGGCAACTATATCTGAAATGCCTATCGACACCTATATTTGAAATCCCTATCGGCTTCTATATCTGAAATGCCTATCGGCACCTATTTTTAAAATGCCAATCGGCAACTATATCTGAAATGTCTATCGGCACCTATATCTGAAATGCCTATCGGCACCTATTTTTGAAATGCCTATCGGAAACTACATCTGAAATGATTATCAGCACTTATATTTGAAATGCCTATCGGCAACCATATCTGGAATGCCTATCGGCACCTATATTTGAAATGCCTATCGGCAACCATATCTGGAATGCCTATCGGCACCTATATTTGAAATGCCTATCGGCTTCTATATCTGAAATGCCTATCGACACCTATTTTTAAAATGCCAATCGGCAACTATATCTGAAATGCCTATCGGCACCTATATCTGAAATGCCTATCGGCACCTATTTTTGAAATGCCTATCGGAAACTACATCTGAAATGCCTATCAGCACCTTTATTTGAAATGCTTATCGGCAACCATATCTGAAATAGCTATCGACACCTATATTTGAAATCCCTATCGGCTTTTATATCTGAAATGCCTATCGGCACCTATTTTTAAAATGCCAATCGGCAACTATATCTGAAATGCCTATCGGCACTTATATCTGAAATGCCTATCGGCACCTATTTTTGAAATGATTATCGGCAACCATATCTGGAATGCCTATCGGCACCTATATTTGAAATGCCTATCGGCTTCTATATCTGAAATGCCTATCGACACCTATTTTTAAAATGCCAATCGGCAACTATATCTGAAATGCCTATCGGCACCTATATCTGAAATGCCTATCGGCACCTATTTTTGAAATGCCTATCGAAAACTACATCTGAAATGCCTATCAGCACCTTTATTTGAAATGCTTATCGGCAACCATATCTGAAATAGCTATCGACACCTATATTTGAAATCCCTATCGGCTTATATATCTGAAATGCCTATCGGCACCTATTTTTAAAATGCCAATCGGCAACTATATCTGAAATGCCTATCGGCACTTATATCTGAAATGCCTATCGGCACCTATTTTTGAAATGCCTATCGGAAACTCCATCTGAAATGCCTATCAGCACCTATATTTGAAATGCTTATCGGCAACCATATCTGGAATGCCTATCGGCACCTATATTTGAAATGCCTATCGGCTTCTATATCTGAAATGCCTATCGGCACCTGTTTTTAAAATGCCAATCGGCAACTATATCTGGAATGCCTATCGGCACCTATATCTGAAATGCCTATCGGTACCTATTTTTGAAATGCCTTTCGGAAACTACATCTGAAATGTCTATCTGCTCCTATATTTGAAATGCCTATCGGCAACCATATCTGAAATGCCTATCGACACCTATATTTGAAATATTTATCGGCTTCTATATCTGAAATGCCTATCGGCACCTGTTTTAAAATGCTAATCGGCAACTATATCTGGAATGCCTATCGGCACCTAAATTTAAAATGCCTATCGGCTTCTATATCTGAAATGCCTATCGGCACCTATTTTTTAAATGCCAATTGGCAACTATATCTGAAATGACTATCGGCACCTATATCCGAAATGCCTATCGTTATCAATTTTTGGAATGCCTATCGGAAACTACATCTAAATTGCCTATCAGCAACTATATTTGAAATGCCTATCGGAAACTATATCTGCAATGCCTATCGGCACCTATATTTAAAATGCCTATCGGCTTCTATATCTGAAATGCCTATCGGCACATATTTTTTAAATACCAATTGGCAACTATATCTGAAATGACTATCGGCACCTATATCTGAAATGCCTATCGGCACCTATTTTTTAAATTCCTATCGAAAACTACATCTGAAATGCCTATCAGCACCTATATTTGAAATGCCTATCGGAAACTACATCTGAAATGCCTATCAGCACCTATATTTGAAATGCCTATCGGCAACCATATCTGGAATGCCTATCGGCACCTATATTTGAAATGCCTATAGGCTTCTATATCTGAAATGCCTATCGGCACCTATTTTTAAAATGCCAATTGGCAACTATATCTGAAATGCCTATCGGCACCTATATCTGAAATGCCTATCGGCACCTAGTTTTGAAATGCCTATCGGAAACTACATCTGAAATGCCTATCAGCACCTATATTTGAAATGCCTATCGGCTTCTATATCTGAAATGCCTATCGGTACCTATTTTTAAAATGCCAATCGGTAACTATATCTGAAATGCCTATCTGCACCTATATCTAAAATGCAAATCGGCACCATTTTTTGAAATGCCTTCCGGAAGCTACATCCGGAATGCCTATCAGCACACATATTTGAAATGCCTATCGGCAACCATATCTGGAATGCCTATCGGCACCTATTTTTAAAATACCAATCGGCAACTATATCTGAAATGCCTATCGGCACCTATATCTGAAATGCCTATCGGCATATATTTTTGAAATGCCTTTCGGAAACTACATCTGAAATGCCTATCTGCTCCTATATTTGAAATGCCTATCGGCAACCATATCTGAAATGCCTATCGACACCTATATTTGAAATACCTTTCGGCTTCTATATCTGAAATGCCTATCGGCACCTGTTTTTAAAATGCCTATCGGCAACTATATCTGAAATGCCTATCGGCACCTATATCCGAAATGCCTATCGGCATCAATTTTTGAAATGCCTCTCGGAAACTACATCTAAAATGCCTATCAGCACCTATATTTGAAATGCCTATCGGCAACCATATCTGGAATGCCTATCGGCACCTATATTTGAAATGCCTATCGGCTTCTATATCTAAAATGCCTATCGGCACCTATTTTTTAAATGCCAATCGGCAACTATATCTGAAATGCCTATCGGCACCTATATCTGAAATGCCTGTCGGCACATATTTTTGAAATGCCTATCGGAAACTACATCTGAAATGCCTTTCAGCACCTATATTTGAAATGCCTATCGGCAACCATATCTGAAATGCCTATCGACACCTATATTTGAAATACCTATCGGCTTTTATATCTGAAATGCCTATCGGCACCTATTTTTAAAATGCAAATCGGTAACTATATCTGAAATGCCTATCGGCACCTATATCTGAAATGCCTATCGGCACCATTTTTTGAAATGTCTATCGGAAACTACATCCGGAATGCCTATAAGCACCTATATTTGAAATGCCTATCAGCAACCATATCTGGAATGCCTATCGGCACCTATATTTGAAATGCCTATCGGCTTCTATATCTGAAAAGCCTATCGACACTTATTTTTAAAATGCCAATCGGCAACTATATCTGAAATGCCTATCAGCACCTATATCTGAAATGCCTATCGGCACCTATTTTTGAAATGCCTATCGGAAACTACATCTGAAATGCCTATCAGCACCGATATTTGAAATGCTTATCGGCAACTATATCTGAAATGCCTATCGACACCTATATTTGAAATCCCTATCGGCTTCTATATCTGAAATGCCTATCGGCACCTATTTTTAAAATGCCAATCGGCAACTATATCTGAAATGTCTATCGGCACCTATATCTGAAATGCCTATCGGCACCTATTTTTGAAATGCCTATCGGAAACTACATCTGAAATGCCTATCAGCACCTATATTTGAAATGCCTATCGGCAACCATATCTGGAATGCCTATCGGCGCCTATATTTGAAATGCCTATCGGCTTCTATATCTGAAATGCCTATCGGCACCTATTTTTAAAATGCCAATCGGCATTTATATCTGAAGTGCCTATCGGCACCTATATCTGAAATGCCTATCGGCACCTATTTTTGAAATGCCTATCGAAAACTACATCTGAAATGCCTATCAGCACCTATATTTGAAATGCCTATCGGCAACCACTTCAGAAATGCCTATCGGCACCTATATCTGAAATGCCTTTCGGCATTTATATCTGAAATGCCGATCGACACCTATATTTGAAATGCCTATCGGCACTTTTATTTTAAATGCCTATCGGCAACTATATCTGATAAGCCTATCGGCACGTATATCTGAAATGCCTATCGGCACCTATTTTTGAAATGCCAATCTTTAAGTATATCTGAAATGCCTATCGGCACCTATATCTAAAATGCCTATCGGAACCTATTTTTGAAATGCCTATCGCAAACTACATCTGAAATGACTATCAGCACCTATATTTGAAATGCCTATCGGCAACCATGTCTGAAATGCCTATCCACACCTATATTTGAAATACCTATCGGCTTCTATATATAAAATGCCTATCGGCACCTATTTTTAAAATGCCAATCGGTAAGTATATCTGAAATGCCTATCGGCACCTATATCTAAAATGCCTATCGGAACTTATTTTTGAAATGCCTATCGGAAACTACATCTGAAATGACTATCAGCACCTATATTTGAAATGCCTATCGGCAACCATATCTGAAATGCCTATCGACACCTATATTTGAAATCCCTATCGGCTTCTATATCTGAAATGCCTATCGGCACCTATTTTTAAAATGCCAATCGGCAACTATACCTGAAATGCCAATCGGCACCTATATCTGAAATGCCTATCAACACCTATTTTTAAAATGCCAATTGGCAACTATATCTGAAATGCCTATCGGCACCTATATCTAAAATGCCTATCGGAACCTATTTTTGAAATGCCTATCGGAAACTACATCTGAAATGACTGTCAGCACCTATATTTGAAATGCCTATCGGCAACCATATCTGAAATGCCTATCCACACCTATATTTGAAATACCTATCGGCTTCTATTTCTAAAATGCCTATCGGCACCTATTTTTACTATGCCAATCGGCAACTACATCTGAAATGCCTATCGGCTTATATATCTGAAATGCCTATCGGCACCTATTTTTAAAATGCCAATCGGCAACTATATCTGAAATGCCAATCGGCACCTATATCTGAAATGCCTATCGGCACCTATTTTTGAAATGCCTATCGGAAACTACATCTGAAATGCCTATCAGCACCTATATTTGAAATGCCTATCGGCAACCATATCTGAAATGCCTATCGACACCTATATTTGAAATCCCTATCGGCTTCTATATCTGAAATGCCTATCGGCACCTATTTTTAAAATGCCAATCGGCAACTATACCTGAAATGCTAATCGGCACCTATATCTGAAATGCCTATCGACACCTATTTTTAAAATGCCAATTGGCAACTATATCTGAAATGCCTATCGGCACCTATATCTAAAATGCCTATCGGAACCTATTTTTGAAATGCCTATCGGAAACTACATCTGAAATGACTATCAGCACCTATATTTGAAATGCCTATCGGCAACCATATCTGAAATGCCTATCCACACCTATATTTGAAATACCTATCGGCTTCTATTTCTAAAATGCCTATCGGCATCTATTTTTAAAATGCCAATCGGTAAGTATATCTGAAATGCCTATCGGCACCTATTTTTAAAATGCCAATTGGCAACTATATCTGAAATGCCAATCGGCACCTATATCTGAAATGCCTATCGACACCTATTTTTAAAATGCCAATTGGCAACTATATCTGAAATGCCTATCGGCACCTATATCTAAAATGCCTATCGGAACCTATTTTTGAAATGCCTATCGGAAACTACATCTGAAATGACTATCAGCACCTATATTTGAAATGCCTATCGGCAACCATATCTGAAATGCCTATCCACACCTATATTTGAAATACCTGTCGGCTTCTATATCTAAAATGCCTATCGGCACCTATTTTTAAAATGCCAATCGGCAACTACATCTGAAATGCCTATCGGCTTATATATCTGAAATGCCTATCGGCACCTATTTTTAAAATGCCAATCGGCAACTATATCTGAAATGCCAATCGGCACCTATATCTGAAATGCCCCATCGACACCTATTTTTAAAATGCCAATTGGCAACTATATCTGAAATGCCTATCGGCACCTTTATCTGAAATGCCTATCGGTACCTATTTTTGAAATGCCTATCGGAAACTACATCTGAAATGATTATCAGCACTTATATTTGAAATGCCTATCGGCAACCATATCTGGAATGCCTATCGGCACCTATATTTGAAATGCCTATCGGCAACCATATCTGGAATGCCTATCGGCACCTATATTTGAAATGCCTATCGGCTTCTATATCTGAAATGCCTATCGACACCTATTTTTAAAATGCCAATCGGCAACTATATCTGAAATGCCTATCGGCACCTATATCTGAAATGCCATTCGGCACCTATTTTTGAAATGCCTATCGGAAACTACATCTGAAATGCCTATCAGCACCTTTATTTGAAATGCTTATCGGCAACCATATCTGAAATAGCTATCGACACCTATATTTGAAATCCCTATCGGCTTTTATATCTGAAATGCCTATCGGCACCTATTTTTAAAATGCCAATCGGCAACTATATCTGAAATGCCTATCGGCACTTATATCTGAAATGCCTATCGGCACCTATTTTTGAAATGCCTATCGGCAACCATATCTGGAATGCCTATCGGCACCTATATTTGAAATGCCTATCGGCTTCTATATCTGAAATGCCTATCGACACCTATTTTTAAAATGCCAATCGGCAACTATATCTGAAATGCCTATCGGCACCTATATCTGAAATGCCTATCGGCACCTATTTTTGAAATGCCTATCGAAAACTACATCTGAAATGCCTATCAGCACCTTTATTTGAAATGCTTATCGGCAACCATATCTGAAATAGCTATCGACACCTATATTTGAAATCCCTATCGGCTTTTATATCTGAAACGCCTATCGGCACCTATTTTTAAAATGCCAATCGGCAACTATATCTGAAATGCCTATCGGCACTTATATCTGAAATGCCTATCGGCACCTATTTTTGAAATGCCTATCGGAAACTCCATCTGAAATGCCTATCAGCACCTATATTTGAAATGCTTATCGGCAACCATATCTGGAATGCCTATCGGCACCTATATTTGAAATGCCTATCGGCTTCTATATCTGAAATGCCTATCGGCACCTGTTTTTAAAATGCCAATCGGCAACTATATCTGGAATGCCTATCGGCACCTATATCTGAAATGCCTATCGGTACCTATTTTTGAAATGCCTTTCGGAAACTACATCTGAAATGTCTGTCTGCTCCTATATTTGAAATGCCTATCGGCAACCATATCTGAAATGCCTATCGACACCTATATTTGAAATATTTATCGGCTTCTATATCTGAAATGCCTATCGGCACCTGTTTTTAAAATGCTAATCGGCAACTATATCTGGAATGCCTATCGGCACCTAAATTTAAAATGCCTATCGGCTTCTATATCTGAAATGCCTATCGGCACCTATTTTTTAAATGCCAATTGGCAACTATATCTGAAATGACTATCGGCACCTATATCCGAAATGCCTATCGTTATCAATTTTTGGAATGCCTATCGGAAACTACATCTAAATTGCCTATCAGCACCTATATTTGAAATGCCTATCGGCAACTATATCTGCAATGCCTATCGGCACCTATATTTAAAATGCCTATCGGCTTCTATATCTGAAATGCCTATCGGCACATATTTTTTAAATACCAATTGGCAACTATATCTGAAATGACTATCGGCACCTATATCTGAAATGCCTATCGGCACCTATTTTTGAAATTCCTATCGAAAACTACATCTGAAATGCCTATCAGCACCTATATTTGAAATGCCTATCGGAAACTACATCTGAAATGCCTATCAGCACCTATATTTGAAATGCCTATCGGCAACCATATCTGGAATGCCTATCGGCAACTATATTTGAAATGCCTATAGGCTTCTATATCTGAAATGCCTATCGGCACCTATTTTTAAAATGCCAATTGGCAACTATATCTGAAATGCCTATCGGCACCTATATCTGAAATGCCTATCGGCACCTAGTTTTGAAATGCCTATCGGAAACTACATCTGAAATGCCTATCAGAACCTATATTTGAAATGCCTATCGGCTTCTATATCTGAAATGCCTATCGGTACCTATTTTTAAAATGCCAATCGGTAACTATATCTGAAATGCCTATCTGCACCTATATCTAAAATGCAAATCGGCACCATTTTTTGAAATGCCTTCCGGAAGCTACATCCGGAATGCCTATCAGCACACATATTTGAAATGCCTATCGGCAACCATATCTGGAATGCCTATCGGCACCTATTTTTAAAATACCAATCGGCAACTATATCTGAAATGCCTATCGGCACCTATATCTGAAATGCCAATCGGCATATATTTTTGAAATGCCTTTCGGAAACTACATCTGAAATGCCTATCTGCTCCTATATTTGAAATGCCTATCGGCAATCATATCTGAAATGCCTATCGACACCTATATTTGAAATACCTTTCGGCTTCTATATCTGAAATGCCTATCGGCACCTGTTTTTAAAATGCCAATCGGCAACTATATCTGAAATGCCTATCGGCACCTATATCCGAAATGCCTATCGGCATCAATTTTTGAAATGCCTCTCGGAAACTACATCTAAAATGCCTATCAGCACCTATATTTGAAATGCCTATCGGCAACCATATCTGGAATGCCTATCGGCACCTATATTTGAAATGCCTATCGGCTTCTATATCTAAAATGCCTAACGGCACCTATTTTTTAAATGCCAATCGGCAACTATATCTGAAATGCCTATCGGCACCTATATCTGAAATGCCTGTCGGCACATATTTTTGAAATGCCTATCGGAAACTACATCTGAAATGCCTTTCAGCACCTATATTTGAAATGCCTATCGGCAACCATATCTGAAATGCCTATCGACACCTATATTTGAAATACCTATCGGCTTCTATATCTGAAATGCCTATCGGCACCTATTTTTAAAATGCAAATCGGTAACTATATCTGAAATGCCTATCGGCACCTATATCTGAAATGCCTATCGGCACCATTTTTTGAAATGTCTATCGGAAACTACATCCGGAATGCCTATAAGCACCTATATTTGAAATGCCTATCAGCAACCATATCTGGAATGCCTATCGGCACCTATATTTGAAATGCCTATCGGCTTCTATATCTGAAAAGCCTATCGACACCTATTTTTAAAATGCCAATCGGCACCTATATTTGAAATGCTTATCGGCAACTATATCTGAAATGCCTATCGACACCTATATTTGAAATCCCTATCGGCTTCTATATCTGAAATGCCTATCGGCACCTATTTTTAAAATGCCAATCGGCAACTATATCTGAAATGTCTATCGGCACCTATATCTGAAATGCCTATCGGCACCTATTTTTGAAATGCCTATCGGAAACTACATCTGAAATGCCTATCAGCACCTATATTTGAAATGCCTATCGGCAACCATATCTGGAATGCCTATCGGCGCCTATATTTGAAATGCCTATCGGCTTCTATATCTGAAATGCCTATCGGCACCTATTTTTAAAATGCCAATCGGCATTTATATCTGAAGTGCCTATCGGCACCTATATCTGAAATGCCTATCGGCACCTATTTTTGAAATGCCTATCGAAAACTACATCTGAAATGCCTATCAGCACCTATATTTGAAATGCCTATCGGCAACCACATCAGAAATGCCTATCGGCACCTATATCTGAAATGCCTTTCGGCATTTATATCTGAAATGCCGATCGACACCTATATTTGAAATGCCTATCGGCACTTTTATTTTAAATGCCTATCGGCAACTATATCTGATAAGCCTATCGGCACGTATATCTGAAATGCCTATCGGCACCTATTTTTGAAATGCCAATCTTTAAGTATATCTGAAATGCCTATCGGCACCTATATCTAAAATGCCTATCGGAACCTATTTTTGAAATGCCTATCGCAAACTACATCTGAAATGACTATCAGCACCTATATTTGAAATGCCTATCGGCAACCATGTCTGAAATGCCTATCCACACCTATATTTGAAATACCTATCGGCTTCTATATATAAAATGCCTATCGGCACCTATTTTTAAAATGCCAATCGGTAAGTATATCTGAAATGCCTATCGGCACCTATATCTAAAATGCCTATCGGAACCTATTTTTGAAATGCCTCTCGGAAACTACATCTGAAATGACTATCAGCACCTATATTTGAAATGCCTATCGGCAACCATATCTGAAATGCCTATCGACACCTATATTTGAAATCCCTATCGGCTTCTATATCTGAAATGCCTATCGGCACCTATTTTTAAAATGCCAATCGGCAACTATACCTGAAATGCCAATCGGCACCTATATCTGAAATGCCTATCGACACCTATTTTTAAAATGCCAATTGGCAACTATATCTGAAATGCCTATCGGCACCTATATCTAAAATGCCTATCGGAACCTATTTTTGAAATGCCTATCGGAAACTACATCTGAAATGACTGTCAGCACCTATATTTGAAATGCCTATCGGCAACCATATCTGAAATGCCTATCCACACCTATATTTGAAATACCTATCGGCTTCTATTCCTAAAATGCCTATCGGCACCTATTTTTAAAATGCCAATCGGCAACTACATCTGAAATGCCTATCGGCTTATATATCTGAAATGCCTATCGGCACCTATTTTTAAAATGCCAATCGGCAACTATATCTGAAATGCCAATCGGCACCTATATCTGAAATGCCTATCGGCACCTATTTTTGAAATGCCTATCGGAAACTACATCTGAAATGCCTATCAGCACCTATATTTGAAATGCCTATCGGCAACCATATCTGAAATGCCTATCGACACCTATATTTGAAATCCCTATCGGCTTCTATATCTGAAATGCCTATCGGCACCTATTTTTAAAATGCCAATCGGCAACTATACCTGAAATGCTAATCGGCACCTATATCTGAAATGCCTATCGACACCTATTTTTAAAATGCCAATTGGCAACTATATCTGAAATGCCTATCGGCACCTATATCTAAAATGCCTATCGGAACCTATTTTTGAAATGCCTATCGGAAACTACATCTGAAATGACTATCAGCACCTATATTTGAAATGCCTATCGGCAACCATATCTGAAATGCCTATCCACACCTATATTTGAAATACCTATCGGCTTCTATTTCTAAAATGCCTATCGGCATCTATTTTTAAAATGCCAATCGGTAAGTATATCTGAAATGCCTATCGGCACCTATTTTTAAAATGCCAATTGGCAACTATATCTGAAATGCCAATCGGCACCTATATCTGAAATGCCTATCGACACCTATTTTTAAAATGCCAATTGGCAACTATATCTGAAATGCCTATCGGCACCTATATCTAAAATGCCTATCGGAACCTATTTTTGAAATGCCTATCGGAAACTACATCTGAAATGACTATCAGCACCTATATTTGAAATGCCTATCGGCAACCATATCTGAAATGCCTATCCACACCTATATTTGAAATACCTGTCGGCTTCTATATCTAAAATGCCTATCGGCACCTATTTTTAAAATGCCAATCGGCAACTACATCTGAAATGCCTATCGGCTTATATATCTGAAATGCCTATCGGCACCTATTTTTAAAATGCCAATCGGCAACTATATCTGAAATGCCAATCGGCACCTATATCTGAAATGCCTATCGACACCTATTTTTAAAATGCCAATTGGCAACTATATCTGAAATGCCTATCGGCACCTATATCTGAAATGCCTATCGGTACCTATTTTTGAAATGCCTATCGGAAACTACATCTGAAATGATTATCAGCACTTATATTTGAAATGCCTATCGGCAACCATATCTGGAATGCCTATCGGCACCTATATTTGAAATGCCTATCGGCAACCATATCTGGAATGCCTATCGGCACCTATATTTGAAATGCCTATCGGCTTCTATATCTGAAATGCCTATCGACACCTATTTTTAAAATGCCAATCGGCAACTATATCTGAAATGCCTATCGGCACCTATATCTGAAATGCCTATCGGCACCTATTTTTGAAATGCCTATCGGAAACTACATCTGAAATGCCTATCAGCACCTTTATTTGAAATGCTTATCGGCAACCATATCTGAAATAGCTGTCGACACCTATATTTGAAATCCCTATCGGCTTTTATATCTGAAATGCCTATCGGCACCTATTTTTAAAATGCCAATCGGCAACTATATCTGAAATGCCTATCGGCACTTATATCTGAAATGCCTATCGGCACCTATTTTTGAAATGCCTATCGGAAACTCCATCTGAAATGCCTATCAGCACCTATATTTGAAATGCCTATCGGCAACCATATCTGGAATGCCTATCGGCATCTATATTTGAAATGCCTATCGGCTTTAAAATGCCAATCGGCAACTATATCTGGAATGCCTATCGGCACCTATATCTAAAATGCCTATCGGTACTTATTTTTGAAATGCCTTTCGGAAACTACATCTGAAATGTCTATCTGCTCCTATATTTGAAATGCCTATCGGCAACCATATCTGGAATGCCTATCGGCGCCTATATTTGAAATGCCTATCGGCTTCTATATCTGAAATGCCTATCGGCACCTATTTTTAAAATGCCAATCGGCATTTATATCTGAAGTGCCTATCGGCACCTATATCTGAAATGCCTATCGACACCTATTTTTGAAATGCCTATCGAAAACTACATCTGAAATGCCTATCAGCACCTATATTTGAAATGCCTATCGGCAACCACATCAGAAATGCCTATCGGCACCTATATCTAAAATGCCTATCGGAACCTATTTTTGAAATGCCTATCGGAAACTACATCTGAAATGACTGTCAGCACCTATATTTGAAATGCCTATCGGCAACCATATCTGAAATGCCTATCCACACCTATATTTGAAATACCTATCGGCTTCTATTTCTAAAATGCCTATCGGCACCTATTTTTAAAATGCCAATCGGCAACTACATCTGAAATGCCTATCGGCTTATATATCTGAAATGCCTATCGGCACCTATTTTTAAAATGCCAATCGGCAACTATATCTGAAATGCCAATCGGCACCTATATCTGAAATGCCTATCGGCACCTATTTTTGAAATGCCTATCGGAAACTACATCTGAAATGCCTATCAGCACCTATATTTGAAATGCCTATCGGCAACCATATCTGAAATGCCTATCGACACCTATATTTGAAATCCCTATCGGCTTCTATATCTGAAATGCCTATCGGCACCTATTTTTAAAATGCCAATCGGCAACTATACCTGAAATGCCAATCGGCACCTATATCTGAAATGCCTATCGACACCTATTTTTAAAATGCCAATTGGCAACTATATCTGAAATGCCTATCGGCACCTATATCTAAAATGCCTATGGGAAACTATTTTTGAAATGCCTATCGGAAACTACATCTGAAATGACTATCAGCACCTATATTTGAAATGCCTATCGGCAACCATATCTGAAATGCCTATCCACACCTATATTTGAAATACCTATCGGCTTCTATTTCTAAAATGCCTATCGGCATCTATTTTTAAAATGCCAATCGGTAAGTATATCTGAAATGCCTATCGGCACCTATTTTTAAAATGCCAATTGGCAACTATATCTGAAATGCCAATCGGCACCTATATCTGAAATGCCTATCGACACCTATTTTTAAAATGCCAATTGGCAACTATATCTGGAATGCCTATCGGCACCTATATCTAAAATGCCTATCGGAACCTATTTTTGAAATGCCTATCGGAAACTACATCTGAAATGACTATCAGCACCTATATTTGAAATGCCTATCGGCAACCATATCTGAAATGCCTATCCACACCTATATTTGAAATACCTGTCGGCTTCTATATCTAAAATGCCTATCGGCACCTATTTTTAAAATGCCAATCGGCAACTACATCTGAAATGCCTATCGGCTTATATATCTGAAATGCCTATCGGCACCTATTTTTAAAATGCCAATCGGCAACTATATCTGAAATGCCAATCGGCACCTATATCTGAAATGCCTATCGACACCTATTTTTAAAATGCCAATTGGCAACTATATCTGAAATGCCTATCGGCACCTATATCTGAAATGCCTATCGGTACCTATTTTTGAAATGCCTATCGGAAACTACATCTGAAATGATTATCAGCACTTATATTTGAAATGCCTATCGGCAACCATATCTGGAATGCCTATCGGCACCTATATTTGAAATGCCTATCGGCAACCATATCTGGAATGCCTATCGGCACCTATATTTGAAATGCCTATCGGCTTCTATATCTGAAATGCCTATCGACACCTATTTTTAAAATGCCAATCGGCAACTATATCTGAAATGCCTATCGGCACCTATATCTGAAATGCCTATCGGCACCTATTTTTGAAATGCCTATCGGAAACTACATCTGAAATGCCTATCAGCACCTTTATTTGAAATGCTTATCGGCAACCATATCTGAAATAGCTATCGACACCTATATTTGAAATCCCTATCGGCTTTTATATCTGAAATGCCTATCGGCACCTATTTTTAAAATGCCAATCGGCAACTATATCTGAAATGCCTATCGGCACTTATATCTGAAATGCCTATCGGCACCTATTTTTGAAATGCCTATCGGAAACTCCATCTGAAATGCCTATCAGCACCTATATTTGAAATGCCTATCGGCAACCATATCTGGAATGCCTATCGGCATCTATATTTGAAATGCCTATCGGCTTCTATATCTGAAATGCCTATCGGCACCTGTTTTTAAAATGCCAATCGGCAACTATATCTGGAATGCCTATCGGCACCTATATTTAAAATGCCTATCGGCTTCTATATCTGAAATGCCTATCGGCACCTATTTTTTAAATGCCAATTGGCAACTATATCTGAAATGACTATCGGCACCTATATCCGAAATGCCTATCGTTATCAATTTTTGGAATGCCTATCGGAAACTACATCTAAAATGCCTATCAGCACCTATATTTGAAATGCCTATCGGCAACTATATCTGCAATGCCTATCGGCACCTATATTTAAAATGCCTATCGGCTTCTATATCTGAAATGCCTATCGGCACCTATTTTTTAAATGCCAATTGGCAACTATATCTGAAATGACTATCGGCACCTATATCTGAAATGCCTATCGGCACCTATTTTTGAAATGCCTATCGAAAACTACATCTGAAATGCCTATCAGCACCTATATTTGAAATGCCTATCGGAAACTACATCTGAAATGCCTATTAACACCTATATTTGAAATGCCTATCGGCAACCATATCTGGAATGCCTATCGGCACCTATATTTGAAATGCCTATAGGCTTCTATATCTGAAATGCCTATCGGCACCTATTTTTAAAATGCCAATTGGCAACTATATCTGAAATGCCTATCGGCACCTATATCTGAAATGCCTATCGGCACCTATTTTTGAAATGCCTATCGGAAACTACATCTGAAATGCCTATCAGCACCTATATTTGAAATGCCTATCGGCTTCTATATCTGAAATGCCTATCGGTACCTATTTTTAAAATGCCAATCGGTAACTATATCTGAAATGCCTATCGGCACCTATATCTGAAATGCCTATCGGCACCATTTTTTGAAATGCCTACCGGAAACTACATCCGGAATGCCTATCAGCACACATATTTGAAATGCCTATCGGCAACCATATTTGGAATGCCTATCGGCACCTATATTTGAAATGCCTATCGGCTTCTATATCTGAAATGCCTATCGACACCAATTTTTGAAATGCCTATCGGAAACTACATCTGAAATGCCTATCAGCACCTATATTTGAAATGCCTATCGGCAACCATATCTGGAATGCTTATCGGCTTCTATATTTGAAATGCCTATCGGCTTATATATCTGAAATGCCTATCGGCACCTATTTTTAAAATGCCAATCGGCAACCATATCTGAAATGCCTATCGGCACCTATATCTGAAATGCCTATCGGCACCTATTTTTGAAATGCCTATCGGAAACTACATCTGAAATGCCTATCAGCACCTATATTTGAAATGCTTGTCGGCAACCATATCTGAAATGCCTATCGACACCATTTTTTAAAATCCCTATCGGCTTCTATATCTGAAATGCCTATCGGCACCTATTTTTAAAATGCCAATCGGCAACTATATCTGAAATGCCTATCGGCACCTATATCTGAAATGCCTATCGGCACCAATTTTTGAAATGCCTATCAGCACCTATATTTGAAATGCCTATCGGCAACCATATCTGGAATGCTCATCGGCACCTATATTTGAAATGCCTATCGGCTTCTATATCTGAAATACCTATCGGCGCCTATTTTTAAAATGCCAATCGGCAACTATATCTGAAATGCCTAACGGCACCTATATCTGAAATGCCTATCGGCACCAATTTTTGAAATGCCTATCCGAAACTACATCTGAAATGCCTATCAGAACCTATATTTGAAATGCCTATCGGCAACCATATCTGGAATGCCTATCGGCACCTATATTTGAAATGCCTATCGGCTTCTATATCTGAAATGCCTATCGGCACCTATTTTTAAAATGCCAATCGGCAACTATATCTGAAATGCCTATCGGCACCTATATCTTAAATGCCTATCGGCACCTATTTTTGAAATGCCTATCGGAAACTACATCTGAAATGCCTATCAGCACCTATATTTGAAATGCCTATCGGCAACCATATCTGGAATGCCTATCGGCGCCTATATTTGAAATGCCTATCGGCTTCTATATCTGAAATACCTATCGGCGCCTATTTTTAAAATGCCAATCGGCAACTATATCTGAAGTGCCTATCGGCACCTATATCTGAAATGCTTATCGGCACCTATTTTTGAAATGCCTATCGAAAACTACATCTGAAATGCCTATCAGCACCTATATTTGAAATGCCTATCGGCAACCACATCAGAAATGCCTATCGGCACCTATATCTGAAATGTCTTTCGGCATTTATATCTGAAATGCCGGTCGACACCTATATTTGAAATGCCTATCGGCACATATATTTTAAATGCCTATCGGCAACTATATCTGATATGCCTATCAGCACCTATATCTGAAATGCCTATCGGCACCTATTTTTGAAATGCCTATCGGAAACTACATCTAAAATGCCTATCGGCACCTATTTTTAAAATGCCAATCGGTAAGTATATCTGAAATGCCTATCGGCACCTATATCTGAGATGCCTATCGGAACCTATTTTTTAAATGCCTATCGGAAACTACATCTGAAATGACTATCAGCACCTATATTTGAAATGCCTATCGGCAACCATATCTAAAATGCCTATCCACTCCTATATTTGAAATACCTATCGGCTTCTATATCAGAAATGCCTATCGGCACCTATTTTTAAAATGCCAATCGGCAACTATATCTGAAATGCCTATCGGCACCTATATCTGAAATGCCTATCGGTACCTATTTTTGAAATGCCTATCGGAAACTACATCTGAAATGATTATCAGCGCTTATATTTGATATGCCTATCGGCAACCATATCTGGAATGCCTATCGGCAACTATATTTGAAATGCCTATCGGCTTCTATATCTGAAATGCCTATCTGCACCTATTTTTAAAATACCAATCGGCAACTATATCTGAAATGCCTATCGGCACCTATATCTGAAATGCCTATCGGCATATATTTTTGAAATGCCTTTCGGAAACTACATCTGAAATGCCTATCTGCTCCTATATTTGAAATGCCTATCGGCAACCATATCTGAAATGCCTATCGACACCTATATTTGAAATACCTATCGGCTTCCATATCTGAAATGCCTATCGGCACCTGTTTTTAAAATGCCAAGCGGCAACTATATCTGAAATGCCTATCGGCACCTATATCCGAAATGCCTATCGGCATCAATTTTTGAAATGCCTCTCGGAAACTACATCTAAAATGCCTATCAGCACCTATATTTGAAATGCCTATCGGCAACCATATCTGGAATGCCTATCGGCACCTATAATTGAAATGCCTATCGGCTTCTATATCTGAAAAGCCTATCGGCACCTATTTTTAAAATGCAAATCGGTAACTATATCTGAAATGCCTATCGGCACCTATATCTGAAATGCCTATCGGCACCATTTTTTGAAATGTCTATCGGAAACTACATCCGGAATGCCTATCAGCACCTATATTTGAAATGCCTATCAGCAACCATATCTGGAATGCCTATCGGCACCTATATTTGAAATGCCTATCGGCTTCTATATCTGAAAAGCCTATCGACACCTATTTTTAAAATGCCAATCGGCAACTATATCTGAAATGCCTATCAGCACCTATATCTGAAATGCCTATCGGCACCTATTTTTGAAATGCCTATCGGAAACTACATCTGAAATGCCTATCAGCACCTATATTTGAAATGCTTATCGGCAACCATATCTGAAATGCCTATCGACACCTATATTTTAAAATCCCTATCGGCTTCTATATCTGAAATGCCTATCGGCACCTATTTTTAAAATGCCAATCGGCAACTATATCTGAAATGCCTATCGGCACCTATATCTGAAATGCCTATCGGCACCTATTTTTGAAATGCCTATCGGAAACTACATCTGAAATGCCTATCAGCACCTATATTTGAAATGCCTATCGGCAACCACATCAGAAATGCCTATCGGCACCTATATCTGAAATGCCTTTCGGCATTTATATCTGAAATGCCGATCGACACCTATATTTGAAATGCCTATCGGCACTTTTATTTTAAATGCCTATCGGCACCTATTTTTGAAATGCCAATCTTTAAGTATATCTGAAATGCCTATCGGCACCTATATCTAAAGTGCCTATCGGAACTTATTTTTGAAATGCCTATCGCAAACTACATCTAAAATGACTATCAGCACCTATATTTGAAATGCCTATCGGCAACCATGTCTGAAATGCCTATCCACACCTATATTTGAAATACCTATCGTCTTCTATATCTAAAATGCCTATCGGCATCTATTTTTAAAATGCCAATCAATAAGTATATCTGAAATGCCTATCGGCACCTATATCTAAAATGCCTATCGGAACCTATTTTTGAAATGCCTATCGGAAACTACATCTGAAATGACTATCAGCACCTATATTTGAAATGCCTATCGGCAACCATATCTGAAATGCCTATCCACACCTATATTTGAAATACCTATCGGCTTCTATATCTAAAATGCCTATCGGCACCTATTTTTAAAATGCCAATCGGCAACTACATCTGAAATGCCTATCGGCTTATATATCTGAATTGCCTATCGGCTTATATATCTGAAATGCCTATCGGCACCTATTTTTAAAATGCCAATCGGCAACTATATCTGAAATGCCAATCGGCACCTATATCTGAAATGCCTATCGGCACCTATTTTTGAAATGCCTATCGGAAACTACATCTGAAATGCCTATCAGCACCTATATTTGAAATGCCTATCGGCAACCATATCTGAAATGCCTATCGACACCTATATTTGAAATCCCTATCGGCTTCTATATCTGAAATGCCTATCGGCACCTATTTTTAAAATGCCAATCGGCAACTATATCTGAAATGCCAATCGGCACCTATATCTGAAATGCCTATCGACACCTATTTTTAAAATGCCAATTGGCAACTATATCTGAAATGCCTATCGGCACCTATATCTAAAATGCTTATCGGAACCTATTTTTGAAATGCCTATCGGAAACTACATCTGAAATGACTATCAGCACCTATATTTGAAATGCCTATCGGCAACCATATCTGAAATGCCTATCCACACCTATATTTGAAATACCTATCGGCTTCTATTTCTAAAATGCCTATCGGCATCTATTTTTAAAATGCCAATCGGTAAGTATATCTGAAATGCCTATCGGCACCTATATCTAAAATGCCTATCGGAACCTATTTTTGAAATGCCTATCGGAAACTACATCTGAAATGACTATCAGCACCTATATTTGAAATGCCTATCGGCAACCATATCTGAAATGCCTATCCACACCTATACTTGAAATACCTGTCGGCTTCTATATCTAAAATGCCTATCGGCACCTATTTTTAAAATGCCAATCGGCAACTACATCTGAAATGCCTATCGGCTTATATATCTGAAATGCCTATCGGCACCTATTTTTAAAATGCCAATCGGCAACTAATCTGAAATGCCAATCGGCACCTATATCTGAAATGCCTATCGACACCTATTTTTAAAATGCCAATTGGCAACTATATCTGAAATGCCTATCGGCACCTATATCTGAAATGCCTATCGACACCTATTTTTATAATGCCAATTGGCAACTATATCTGAAATGCCTATCGGCACCTATATCTGAAATGCCTATCGGTACCTATTTTTGAAATGCCTATCGGAAACTACATCTGAAATGATTATCAGCACTTATATTTGAAATGCCTATCGGCAACCATATCTGGAATGCCTATCGGCACCTATATTTGAAATGCCTATCGGCAACCATATCTGGAATGCCTATCGGCACCTATATTTGAAATGCCTATCGGCTTCTATATCTGAAATGCCTATCGACACCTATTTTTAAAATGCCAATCGGCAACTATATCTGAAATGCCTATCGGCACCTATATCTGAAATGCCTATCGGCACCTATTTTTGAAATGCCTATCGGAAACTACATCTGAAATGCCTATCAGCACCTTTATTTGAAATGCTTATCGGCAACCATATCTGAAATAGCTATCGACACCTATATTTGAAATCCCTATCGGCTTCTATATCTGAAATGCCTATCGGCACCTATTTTTAAAATGCCAATCGGCTACTTTATCTGAAATGCCAATCGGCACCTATATCTGAAATGCCTATCGGCACCTATTTTTGAAATGCCTATCGGATACTACATCTAAAATGCCTATCAGCACCTATATTTGAAATGCCTATCGGCAACCATATCTGGAATGCCTATCGGCGCCTATATTTGAAATGCCTATCGGCTTCTATATCTAAAATGCCTATCGGCACCTATTTTTAAAATGCCAATCGGCAACTATATCTGAAGTGCCTATCGGCACCTATATCTCAAATGCCTATCGGCACCTATTTTTGAAATGCCTATCGAAAACTACATCTGAAATGTCTATCAGCATTTATATTTGAAATGCCTATCGGCAACCACATCAGAAATGCCTATCGGCACCTATATCTGAAATGCCCTACGGCATTTATATCTGAAATGCCGATCGACACCTATATTTGAAATGCCTATCGGCACCTATATTTTAAATGCCTATCGGCAACTATATCTGATAGGCCTATCGGCACCTATATCTGAAATGCCTATCGGCACCTATTTTTGAAATGCCTATCGGAAACTACATCTAAAATGCCTATCGGCACCTATTTTTAAAATGCCAATCGGAAAGTATATTTGAAATGTGTATCGGCACCTATAATTGAAATGCCTATCGGAACCTATTTTTGAAATGCCTATCGGAAAAAACATCTGAAATGACTATCAGCACCTATATTTGAAATGCCTATAGGCAACCATATCTGAAATGCCTATCCACACCTGTATTTGAAATACCTATCGGCTTCTATATCTAAAATGCCTATCGGCACCTATTTTTAAAATGCCAATCGGCAACTATATCTGAAATGCCTATCGGCACCTATATCTGAAATGCCTATCGGCACCTATTTTTGAAATGCCTATCGGAAACTACATCTGAAATGCCTATCAGCACCTATATTTGAAATACCTATCGGCAACCATATCTGGAATGCCTATCGGCACCTATATTTGAAATGCCTATCGGCTTCTATATCTGAAATGCCTATCGGCACCTATTTTTAAAATGCCAATCGGCAACTATATCTGAAATGCCTATCGGCACCTATATCTGAAATGCCTATCGGCACCTATTTTTGAAATGCCTATCGGAAACTACATCTGAAATGCCTATCAGCACCTATATTTGAAATGCCTATCGGCAACCATATCTGGAATGCCTATCGGCGCCTATATTTGAAATGCCTATCGGCTTCTATATCTGAAATACCTATCGGCGCCTATTTTTAAAATGCCAATCGGCAACTATATCTGAAGTGCCTATCGGCACCTATATCTGAAATGCCTATCGGCACCTATTTTTGAAATGCCTATCGGAAACTACATCTGAAATGCCTATCAGCACCTATATTTGAAATGCCTATCGGCAACCATATCTGGAATGCCTATCGGCGCCTATATTTGAAATGTCTATCGGCTTCTATAACTGAAATACCTATCGGCGCCTATTTTTAAAATGCCAATCGGCAACTATATCTGAAGTGCCTATCGGCACCTATATCTGAAATGCCTATCGGCACCTATATCTGAAATGCCTATCGGCACCTATTTTTGAAATGCCTATCGGAAACTACATCTGAAATGCCTATCAGCACCTATATTTGAAATGCCTATCGGCAACCATATCTGGAATGCCTATCGGCGCCTATATTTGAAATGCCTATCGGCTTCTATATCTGAAATACCTATCGGCGCCTATTTTTAAAATGCCAATCGGCAACTATATCTGAAGTGCCTATCGGCACCTATATCTGAAATGCCTATCGGCACCTATTTTTGAAATGCCTATCGAAAACTACATCTGAAATGCCTATCAGCACCTATATTTGAAATGCCTATCGGCAACCACATCAGAAATGCCTATCGGCACCTATATCTGAAATGCCTATCGGAACCTATTTTTGAAACGCCTATCGGAAACTACATCTAAAATGCCTATCAGCACCTTTATTTGAAATGCTTATCGGCAACCATATCTGAAATAGCTATCGACACGTATATTTGAAATCCCTATCGGCTTCTATATCTGAAATGCCTATCAGCCCCTATTTTTAAAATGCCAATCGGCAACTATATCTGAAATGCCAATCGGCACCTATATCTGAAATGCCTATCGGCACCTATTTTTGAAATGCTTATCGGAAACTACATCTGAAATGCCTATCAGCACCTATATTTGAAATGCCTATCGGCAACCATATCTGGAATGCCTATCGGCGCCTATATTTGAAATGCCTATCGGCTTCTATATCTAAAATGCCTATCGGCACCTATTTTAAAATGCTAATCGGCAACTATATCTGAAGTGCCTATCGGCACCTATATCTCAAATGCCTATCGGCACCTATTTTTGAAATGCCTATCGGCACCTATATTTTAAATGCCTATCGGCAACTATATCTGATATGCCTATCGGCACCTATATCTGAAATGCCTATCGGCAACCATATCTGAAATGCCTATCCACACCTGTATTTAAAATACCTATCGGCTTCTATATCTAAAATGCCTATCGGCACCTATTTTTAAAATGCCAATCGGCAACTATATCTGAAATGCCTATCGGCACCTATATCTGAAATGCCTATCGGCACCAACTTTTGAAATGCCTATCGGAAACTCCATCTGAAATGCCTATCAACACCTATATTTGAAATGCCTATCGGCAACCATATCTGGAATGCCTATCGGCACCTATATTTGAAATGCCTATCGGCTTCTATATCTGAAATGCCTATCGGCACCTATTTTTAGAAATGCCAATCGGCAACTATATCTGAAATGCCTATCGGCACCTATATCTGAAATGCCTATCGGCACTTATTTTTGAAATGCCTATCGGAAACTACATCTGAAATGCCTATCAGCACCTATATTTGAAGTGCCTATCGGCAACCATATCTGGAATGCCTGTCGGCGCCTATATTTGAAATGCCTATCGGCTTCTATATCTGAAATACCTATCGGCGCCTATTTTTAAAATGCCAATCGGCAACTATATCTGAAGTGCCTATCGGCACATATATCTGAAATGCCTATCGGCACCTATTTTTAAAATGCCAATCGGCAACTATATCTGAAATGCCTATCGGCACCTATATCTGAAATGCCTATCGGTACCTATTTTTGAAATGCCTATCGGAAACTACATCTGAAATGATTATCAGCGCTTATATTTGATATGCCTATCGGCAACCATAATATCTGAAATGCCTAAAGGCAACTATATTTGAAATGCCTATCGGCTTCTATATCTGAAATGCCTATCGGGACCTATTTTTAAAATACCAATCGGCAACTATATCTGAAATGCCTATCGGCGCCTATATTTGAAATGCCTATCGGCTTCTATATCTGAAATGCCTATCGGCACCTATTTTTAAAATGCCAATCGTCATTTATATCTGAAGTGCCTATCGGCACCTATATCTAAAATGCCTATCGGCACCTATTTTTGAAATGCCTATCGAAAACTACATCTGAAATGCCTATCAGCACCCATATTTGAAATGCCTATCGGTAACCACATCAGAAATGCCTATCGGCACCTATATCTGAAATGCCTTTCGGCATTTATATCTGAAATGCCGATCGACACCTATATTTGAAATGCCTATCGGCACTTTTATTTAAAATGCCTATCGGCAACTATATCTGATAAGCCTATCGGCACCTATATCTGAAATGCCTATCGGCACCTATTTTTGAAATGCCAATCTTTAAGTATATCTGAAATGCCTATCGGCACCTATATCTAAAATGCCTATCGGAACCTATTTTTGAAATGCCTATCGGAAACTACATCTGAAATGACTATCAGCACCTATATTTGAAATGCCTATCGGCAACCATATCTGAAATGCCTATCCACACCTATATTTGAAATACCTATCGGCTTCTATTTCTAAAATGCCTATCGGCATCTATTTTTAAAATGCCAATCGGTAAGTATATCTGAAATGCCTATCGGCACCTATATCTAAAATGCTTATCGGAACCTATTTTTGAAATGCCTATCGGAAACTACATCTGAAATGACTATCAGCACCTATATTTGAAATGCCTATCGGCAACCATATCTGAAATGCCTATCCACACCTATATTTGAAATACCTGTCGGCTTCTATATCTAAAATGCCTATCGGCACCTATTTTTAAAATGCCAATCGGCAACTTTATCTGAAATGCCAATCGGCACCTATATCTGAAATGCCTATCGGCACCTATTTTTGAAATGTCTATCGGATACTACATCTGAAATGCCTATCAGCACCTATATTTGAAATGCCTATCGGCAACCATATCTGGAATGCCTATCGGCGCCTATATTTGAAATGCCTATCGGCTTCTATATCTAAAATGCCTATCGGCACCTATTTTTAAAATGCCAATCGGCAACTATATCTGAAGTGCCTATCGGCACCTATATCTCAAATGCCTATCGGCACCTATTTTTGAAATGCCTATCGAAAACTACATCTGAAATGCCTATCAGCATTTATATTTGAAATGCCTATCGGCAACCACATCAGAAATGCCTATCGGCACCTATATCTGAAATGCCCTACGGCATTTATATCTGAAATGCCGATCGACACCTATATTTGAAATGCCTATCGGCACCTATATTTTAAAAGCCTATCGGCAACTATATCTGATAGGCCTATCGGCACCTATACCTGAAATGCCTATCGGCACCTATTTTTGAAATGCCTATCGGAAACTACATCTAAAATGCCTATCGGCACCTATTTTTAAAATGCCAATCGGAAAGTATATTTGAAATGTGTATCGGCACCTATAATTGAAATGCCTATCGGAACCTA
The DNA here is from genome assembly GCA_034508555.1 of Venustoraphidia nigricollis. NCBI lineage: Eukaryota > Metazoa > Arthropoda > Insecta > Raphidioptera > Raphidiidae > Venustoraphidia > Venustoraphidia nigricollis. The sequence goes on along the minus strand of JAVRKA010000227.1, from coordinate 43,507 downwards.
TTTTTGAAATGCCTATCGGAAAAAACATCTGAAATGACTATCAGCACCTATATTTGAAATGCCTATAGGCAACCATATCTGAAATGCCTATCCACACCTGTATTTGAAATACCTATCGGCTTCTATATCTAAAATGCCTATCGGCACCTATTTTTAAAATGCCAATCGGCAACTATATCTGAAATGCCTATCGGCACCTATATCTGAAATGCCTATCGGCACCTATTTTTGAAATGCCTATCGGAAACTACATCTGAAATGCCTATCAGCACCTATATTTGAAATACCTATCGGCAACCATATCTGGAATGCCTATCGGCACCTATATTTGAAATGCCTATCGGCTTCTATATCTGAAATGCCTATCGGCACCTATTTTTAAAATGCCAATCGGCAACTATATATTATCTGAAATGCCTATCGGCACCTATATCTGAAATGCCTATCGGCACCTATTTTTGAAATGCCTATCGGAAACTACATCTGAAATGCCTATCAGCACCTATATTTGAAATGCCTATCGGCAACCATATCTGGAATGCCTATCGGCGCCTATATTTGAAATGCCTATCGGCTTCTATATCTGAAATACCTATCGGCGCCTATTTTTAAAATGCCAATCGGCAACTATATCTGAAGTGCCTATCGGCACCTATATCTGAAATGCCTATCGGCACCTATTTTTGAAATGCCTATCGGAAACTACATCTGAAATGCCTATCAGCACCTATATTTGAAATGCCTATCGGCAACCATATCTGGAATGCCTATCGGCGCCTATATTTGAAATGTCTATCGGCTTCTATAACTGAAATACCTATCGGCGCCTATTTTTAAAATGCCAATCGGCAAATATATCTGAAGTGCCTATCGGCACCTATATCTGAAGTGCCTATCGGCACCTATATCTGAAATGCCTATCGGCACCTATTTTTGAAATGCCTATCGAAAACTACATCTGAAATGCCTATCAGCACCTATATTTGAAATGCCTATCGGCAACCACATCAGAAATGCCTATCGGCACCTATATCTGAAATGCCTATCGGAACCTATTTTTGAAACGCCTATCGGAAACTACATCTAAAATGCCTATCAGCACCTTTATTTGAAATGCTTATCGGCAACCATATCTGAAATAGCTATCGACACGTATATTTGAAATCCCTATCGGCTTCTATATCTGAAATGCCTATCAGCCCCTATTTTTAAAATGCCAATCGGCAACTATATCTGAAATGCCAATCGGCACCTATATTTGAAATGCCTATCGGCAACCATATCTGGAATGCCTATCGGCGCCTATATTTGAAATGCCTATCGGCTTCTATATCTAAAATGCCTATCGGCACCTATTTTAAAATGCTAATCGGCAACTATATCTGAAGTGCCTATCGGCACCTATATCTCAAATGCCTATCGGCACCTATTTTTGAAATGCCTATCGGCACCTATATTTTAAATGCCTATCGGCAACTATATCTGATATGCCTATCGGCACCTATATCTGAAATGCCTATCGGCAACCATATCTGAAATGCCTATCCACACCTGTATTTAAAATACCTATCGGCTTCTATATCTAAAATGCCTATCGGCACCTATTTTTAAAATGCCAATCGGCAACTATATCTGAAATGCCTATCGGCACCTATATCTGAAATGCCTATCGGCACCAACTTTTGAAATGCCTATCGGAAACTCCATCTGAAATGCCTATCAACACCTATATTTGAAATGCCTATCGGCAACCATATCTGGAATGCCTATCGGCACCTATATTTGAAATGCCTATCGGCTTCTATATCTGAAATGCCTATCGGCACCTATTTTTAGAAATGCCAATCGGCAACTATATCTGAAATGCCTATCGGCACCTATATCTGAAATGCCTATCGGCACTTATTTTTGAAATGCCTATCGGAAACTACATCTGAAATGCCTATCAGCACCTATATTTGAAGTGCCTATCGGCAACCATATCTGGAATGCCTATCGGCGCCTATATTTGAAATGCCTATCGGCTTCTATATCTGAAATACCTATCGGCGCCTATTTTTAAAATGCCAATCGGCAACTATATCTGAAGTGCCTATCGGCACCTATATCTGAAATGCCTATCGGCACCTATTTTTAAAATGCCAATCGGCAACTATATCTGAAATGCCTATCGGCACCTATATCTGAAATGCCTATCGGTACCTATTTTTGAAATGCCTATCGGAAACTACATCTGAAATGATTATCAGCGCTTATATTTGATATGCCTATCGGCAACCATATCTGAAATGCCTAAAGGCAACTATATTTGAAATGCCTATCGGCTTTTATATCTGAAATGCCTATCGGGACCTATTTTTAAAATACCAATCGGCAACTATATCTGAAATGCCTATCGGCGCCTATATTTGAAATGCCTATCGGCTTCTATATCTGAAATGCCTATCGGCACCTATTTTTAAAATGCCAATCGTCATTTATATCTGAAGTGCCTATCGGCACCTATATCTAAAATGCCTATCGGCACCTATTTTTGAAATGCCTATCGAAAACTACATCTGAAATGCCTATCAGCACCTATATTTGAAATGCCTATCGGCAACCACATCAGAAATGCCTATCGGCACCTATATCTGAAATGCCTTTCGGCATTTATATCTGAAATGCCGATCGACACCTATATTTGAAATGCCTATCGGCACTTTTATTTAAAATGCCTATCGGCAACTATATCTGATAAGCCTATCGGCACCTATATCTGAAATGCCTATCGGCACCTATTTTTGAAATGCCAATCTTTAAGTATATCTGAAATGCCTATCGGCACCTATATCTAAAATGCCTATCGGAACCTATTTTTGAAATGCCTATCGGAAACTACATCTGAAATGACTATCAGCACCTATATTTGAAATGCCTATCGGCAACCATATCTGAAATGCCTATCCACACCTATATTTGAAATACCTATCGGCTTCTATATCTAAAATGCCTATCGGCACCTATTTTTAAAATGCCAATCGGTAAATATATCTGAAATGCCTAACGGCACCTATATCTAAAATGCCTATCGGAACCTATTTTTGAAATGCCTATCGGAAACTACATCTGAAATGACTATCAGCACCTATATTTGAAATGCCTATCGGCAACCATATCTGAAATGCCTATTCACACCTATATTTGAAATACCTATCGGCTTCTATATCTAAAATGCCAATCAGCACCTATTTTTAAAATGCCAATCGGCAACTACATCTGAAATGCCTATCGGCTTATATATCTGAAATGCCTATCGGCACCTATATCTGAAATGCCTATCGACACATATTTTTAAAATGCCAATTGGCAACTATATCTGAAATGCCTATCAGCACCTATATCTGAAATGCCTATCGACACCTATTTTTAAAATGCCAATTGGCAACTTTATCTGAAATGCCTATCGGCACCTATATCTGAAATGCCTATCGGTACCTATTTTTGAAATGCCTATCGGAAACTACATCTGAAATGCCTATCAGCACCTATATTTGAAATGCCTATCGGCAACCATATCTGGAATGCCTATCGGCACCTATATTTGAAATGCCTATCGGCTTCTATATCTGAAATGCCTATCGGCACCTATTTTTAAAATGCCAATCGGCAACTATATCTGAAATGCCTATCGGCACCTATATCTGAAATGCCTATCGGCACCTATTTTTGAAATGCCTATCGGAAACTACATCTGAAATGCCTATCAGCACCTATATTTGAAATGCCTATCGGCAACCATATCTGGAATGCCTATCGGCGCCTATATTTGAAATGCCTATCGGCTTCTATATCTGAAATACCTATCGGCGCCTATTTTTAAAATGCCAATCGGCAACTATATCTGAAGTGCCTATCGGCACCTATATCTGAAATGCCTATTGGCACCTATTTTTGAAATGCCTATCGAAAACTACATCTGAAATGCCTATCAGCACCTATATTTGAAATGCCTATCGGCAACCATATCTGGAATGCCTATCGGCGCCTATATTTGAAATGCCTATCGGCTTCTATATCTGAAATACCTATCGGCGCCTATTTTTAAAATGCCAATCGGCAACTATATCTGAAGTGCCTATCGGCACCTATATCTGAAATGCCTATCGGCACCTATTTTTGAAATGCCTATCAGCACCTATATTTGAAATGCCTATCGGCAACCATATCTGGAATGCCTATCGGCGCCTATATTTGAAATGCTTATCGGCTTCTATATCTGAAATGCCTATCGGCACCTATTTTTAAAATGCCAATCGGCATTTATATCTGAAGTGCCTATCGGCACCTATATCTGAAATGCCTATCGGCACCTATTTTTGAAATGCCTATCGGAAACTCCATCTGAAATGCCTATCAGCACCTATATTTGTAATGCCTATCGGCAACCATATCTGGAATGCCTATCGGCACCTATATTTGAAATGCCTATCGGGTTCTATATCTGAAATGCCTATCGACAGCTATTTTTAAAATGCCAATTGGCAACTATATCTGAAATGCCTATCGGCACCTATATCTGAAATGCCTATCGGTACCTATTTTTGAAATGCCTATCGGAAACTACATCTGAAATGATTATTAGCACTTATATTTGAAATGCCTATCGGCAACCATATCTGGAATGCCTATCGGCACCTATATTTGAAATGCCTATCGGCTTCTATATCTGAAATGCCTATCGGCACCTATTTTTAAAATACCAATCGGCAACTATATCTGAAATGCCTATCGGCACCTATATCTTAAATGCCTATCGGCACCTATTTTTGAAATGCCTATCGGAAACTACATCTGAAATGCCTATCAGCACCTATATTTGAAATGCCTATCGGCAACCATATCTGGAATGCCTATCGGCGCCTATATTTGAAATGCCTATCGGCTTCTATATCTGAAATACCTATCGGCGCCTATTTTTAAAATGCCAATCGGCAACTATATCTGAAGTGCCTATCGGCACCTATATCTGAAATGCCTATCGGCACCTATTTTTGAAATGCCTATCGAAAACTACATCTGAAATGCCTATCAGCACCTATATTTGAAATGCCTATCGGCAACCACATCAGAAATGCCTATCGGCACCTATATCTGAAATGCCTATCGGCATATATTTTTGAAATGCTTTTCGGAAACTACGTCTGAAATGCCTATCTGCTCCTATATTTGAAATGCCTATCGGCAACCATATCTGGAATGCCTATCGACACCTATATTTGAAATGCCTATCGGCTTCTATATCTAAAATGCCTATTGGCACCTATTTTTAAAATGCCAATCGGCAACTATATCTGAAGTGCATATCGGCACCTATATCTCAAATGCCTATCGGCACCTATTTTTGAAATGCCTATCGAAAACTACATCTGAAATGCCTATCAGCATTTATATTTGAAATGCCTATCAGGAACCACATCAGAAATGCCTATCGGCACCTATATCTGAAATGCCCTACGGCATTTATATCTGAAATGCCGATCGACACCTATATTTGAAATGCCTATCGGCAGTAGTAGAAATACGAGAGAGCAGTGCCCCTCCGGCCCTCTAGTTAAGCTCCTCCCACTTGGGATAGAACTTGCTGTGAAAACTTGTTCGCATGCACATGTTGAAATATGGTAGTCGTTACGTCTGCGACATCTGTTTGGTCTTATTCCTCCACTTTTTGCGTAAAGGGAGGGGGGTACGCCTATAAGCCGCCGCCACCGACTTCACTGGTTGTTTTTTTTTTCCATAAAAATATGGCCGCTTTGAAAACGTGACGTAAGAAAGGTTCGAGCCACCCGCCGCCGCCGCCCGCACTCACAACACACGCAGAGAGAGATACACACACACACACACCAACACACACACACACACACCAACACACGCACACACACACACACACACACAGCAATTAACGTTTCGCACACGTTGACTGACTGCTGACGCTGGCCTGAAGTACCTTACAATGTTGACACCTACGCGATGCAGCATGTATACGGAATGTTTTATAATAACGTGGTCCATTTTTTTCCGACACCGAATATATACTCCCAGAGACACATATACAGACACACCAAAGAGACACCAAACAGACACCAAAGAGACACCAAAGAGACACCAAACAGACACCAAAGAGACACCAAAGAGACACCAAAAAGACGCCAAAAACACACACACGTATGCGAGACACATACTTGTAGTATATAATATCTTTTTTGCACAATTTTCATGCCGAAACATTCTTTTTCTACGTATTTTGGTCAAAAATTTACATGGCCGCGTTAGAAGATGGGGGGGGTTACATTGGTAATCATATTACTTATGGGGTAATTCCGGGATAGATGGCTATAATTATTATGGAAAAAAAATGACGTTGACGGCATGAGTTTTGGTCGTCATTATTTTGAAAAGGAAAACATTGAAGATATTTTTAAAAAAGTATTTTATTGAATCATAATTAATAATATACATAAGTATTGTCTTACATACAAAGTTGTCTTTTCATAAATATATAGACATAATGTTGTTTTATGTGATAAATTGGGTCTCTCTCTCTTCTAATAATTCGATGTGCAATTGGTACACGCTTTCACCACCATTGCAGTCATGTTCTCTCGTAAACTGTGCACGTTCCACGTCAGCAGCCGGAGCAGATAGGTGGTAGATTGATCGACTTGTTTGCGATAATCTTTGAGCGTTTCGTTGACTCGCTTCATCGCATCGAGTACATAGTTGACGTTTTCATTTTGAAACTTATGAACGAGGCGAGTGTAAGTACTGTGGACTTTATCGAGCCGCCCGCACTTGTCGTTTAAATGTATAAGACTTGCTACGACTGTTGTTTCGATTACTACATAGCAAACGAGATAGCAACAAAAGGTGAGCGCGAAAGTTTTTAATGTTCGCTCGACGACATCCATTTCAACACTGCACTTCTCACAACACACATACCTATTAAATAGTTTCTGAAAGTATAAAAGATCCCCAAGGTAGTTTTTTTTAATAAAAAGACATGTAAAATACGTTTTAAATATATTTATTGTAAAAAAAATACATTATTAATAATATTGCTTAAATCTAATTTACTCTATCAATGCTAAACATTTCAGCATCTACACAATCATACGTGTTATCGTAACCTTCATCATCATCGTCATCGTTGTCGTCCTCGTCGTCGTCGTCGTCTGAATCTATGACTATATCCTCATCAGTTTCAAATATAATTTTAATTTTTAAATCTTCAAATATAAGTGTTTCTTTTTGCGACTTTAAATCCGTACAATCGATATAGTTGGAGGATAACAGCTCGTTTGTGTGTTTATCCCTTATTATTACTGTAATACCAGCTTCACACATTTTGTATTATAATACACCAAAATAGATAGAGAGAGGGAGAGAGAAATAGCTCTGTGTTCTAGTCGACGGACGATGATGAATTGACAATTTTTAGCACCGGACTGAGAATATGAGAGACTGCTTCTATTCTTCTTTTAAATCGATCGCGATCTCTAGCAATCTGTTCCCATATCCCCACCCGTGCTTTGCGATATGCAAAATTCCAACAAACCATATAATTAATCTCTACCTTATCGTTAAAATGCACATTTTTTATTTTTTTAATCATAGCAACCATTAAAGTCAATTGCAATTTTTTCACTACAAATTAGTGGGATTTCGTAGAAGAGTCTTTCGTAATTAATAGTATGTAAAATATCGTTAGGTGTAAAGAAATCGCTGTCGCTTAAGCGTAAACAATTTAAAGTCTTGCACTTATCTAAATACGTATTATAATATAATTTCACTGTATTTGAATAGTATACGTATGAACACAATAAACTATAGACAATGTCCTTCAAGTCCAACAGACTTTCCCACTCGTCTTGTGATAATATCAGCGATGTATGAGAAGTTGATCTTTTAAATTTTAAATGTTTTATTTTCTTTAAATAAACTTCTCTTATTTCGACGTCTCCGCCAATCACTGAATAGAATCGTCTGTGACTGTCCTCGTTAAAGTACTTGTTTATATGATTACACAACAACATTAGAGCGCACCAGTCGATCTGTTCCATAAAAATGCTAGTAGTTTTCACGTCTCTCAATTCGAGCATCGCGTGAAAATTTTGCGGTAGCCAACCGACGTTTACGTATTTACTTCGCTTTGCGTCGATAAAGAATACATTTTGCAGCAAGAGTTTTGTTTCAGAGGTCAACGCTGCGCTTGTAGCTATTGCTGCTGCTGCAGTTGTCGATGAAGTTGTAGTAACATTTTCGGTTTCGATGTCTTCTTCTTCTTCTTCTTGACGCACCAACGGAAACTCTACAATGTCTTCACGTCTCTCCTCATCCAGCCGCTGCTGTCGGTGCTCCTCATCCACCAACTTTTGCACGTTGTTGTAATCGATATTCACATCACACGGCTCTGCGGTATCAGAGTTGTAAAACCGGAATATATTCAATGTATTAGTCATGTTGTCTCGCAACAAAGTCTTGCATTACACTGAATATTTCTTGCTTTTCTTGTGAATTGATTTTTATTATGTTTTTTTTTCCAACAGCTGCAGTGTAAAATTATCTCATCCCTCCCCCACTCTCTCTCTACAAGCTACGACCCCTTCTTAGGCCTCTTATAAGATCCATTTCGACCTTATCTGCAACCGTACAAATTGATGTCGTTCCGTTCTCAATTTTTAATAAAAGTGAATCATCATCATCAACAATTGTTAAACTCTGTTTCAGTTTATGCGTAAGACTGTAGATGTCGTTTTGAAAGTATATATCGGCATTCAACAGTTTCAATCGCTTCAAATAGTCATATGTTTTTTCGTAGAGCTGCTCCAACATTTTTTTATCATTGACCACGAGCGAAAAGAACTTTGTATGATAAGTATGTTTAATAATCGCTTTAAAAACTATACGTCCATCGTCTAAAACAAATCGCACGTGGCGCGGATCCATTTTAAAAAATCTTATACCCTCATTCCAGGGGATGGGTGTTTGTTGCACTACATTGTTTTCATCGAAAGTAAATCCCCATTCTTCTAGTTTTCGTTTCTCGTCTGCAGAGAGACTTGAAGAACGTCTGCTGTGATTGAACAACTCTACGCCGATAATTTCTTCTAGAGTGGTAGCCGATGATTTGTCAGGCACAAAGCCAATACTCCAAAGATTATCATCACTATAACTACCACCACACTCGTCACTACTTACACTCTGCATGTTTTTTCCTTAAAGACTGAATAATTTAAAAATAACTTTGTCTTATATACATTATTCGAATCTCCCCTCCCCCCACCATAATGTTTGCACAGCAACCGCCTTTGTTTTATTCATTTAGATATTTTTGCAGCTTGAGTACATTTATGCATGCGCAATTGTTTACGAATTTCATGTTTGCATGCAGATTACACTCGATTTTGTCATCAATTGACGACAGTGACAGCGGCAAAACTTTCAACGAGGGACAACAGTTTGAATCTAAGTCTACATAAAGTAAATCAGGTCCGTTCTTTTTTAGAAATCTTTGTTTTTCGAGTCCTTTAACTAAAATTAGAGGTGAACCTTTAAAAATGTTTGTCAGTTGTTTATTTAGTTCACGATATTCAATGTTGCCATAGTTCCAGTCGAGACCGTTTATTCTACTTTTATTGTAAGCATTCTGTTTTCTATACTTTTCATCGAGCCAGCGTTTCTCGTACGGCGGCTCAAACACTACTTGTTTTATATTGTCACTCGACAAATTGCAAAACGCCAATTCCTTTGCAAAATATTCATGCTCGTTACCGACAACAAATTGAATATCGCATATTCCAATTTTATGTGTCATAATCCCCTTTTTACACAATTTTTGTGACGGTATTTTGCAGGGGATGGTAGGTGAATAGTTTATCGTGTATAATCAGACAGAAGGCTGTCGTGCTCGCATGGAAATTTTCATGAGATTCAATCATCAACTTGATATCTACAACGCCCTTTTTGATAGCTTCCGGTTGTCGTGAGCAATCGAACACAATGAGCGGCGATATGGTTTTGAAGTCGTTTTTATTGAAAAGAGGTGCGTTTTTAGTTCCATTAAAATAGGTCTCCTGACCCTTCAGATACTTGTCGTAGACGATGTTGAAATCGTTTTTATCAAAATTCATCGTGAGCGGCTCGTAGGGATACGATTCGGAATTTAAAAAGAGTTTTGCCGACCGCAGTCTACAGTGATCGAAGACGCTGCTATCTTTCAGTTGAGTGCCGTCGCGTTTCGTCTGAAAACCTACGATGATCAAACGTGGCGTTTCGACTTGATTGGTAGTCGTCACGGTCCATACGTGTTTTGTGGAAAACGGCAGCGCAGGAAATTCATACAGATCCCACGCTCTAAACACAATGTTTTTATCTTTGTTCGCCGTCTTCAACAGTTTAATTTTCATTTCATTAGACGGTATGACATAGGGTACGTTCCATTTGATGGACGTTAATTCTATTTTACCCGTTTTTTGAGTTGTTCCGGCGTCTGCTTGTTTTGTTAAAATTGCCGAATGATCGTCTCTTTTACGTATCAATATCAGTTCTTGTTTACCGTTCACCATCACCCGCTTGTGATCGTGTGCAAAACCCAAAATGTATTTCAAAGGTATGCTGACGCTAAAATTCCCTTCCGAATCCAACAGGTTGGCATTGTTTGTAGTCAAATCCCAACCGCAGTTTGAAAGCGCTCTTACTTCGTCGGGACTGTGCAACACATGACCGACCATGGTGGATGAGATGCCTACATTTTTAGTCGAGTCGAGTTGCATACCCCACAATTCATAGCGAATCTCCTCAAACAGATGCGCTATTCCGTTGATAACGATGCTCGAAGTTGTAGCAGCTGTGTCGTCCTCGTAAGTCAATTTACCGCGCACTTCGAGCGTGCTGTCGTGAGGAAACGTGACGGCATCCTGATTTTGAATGGCTATGCGAATTTCATCGTTTTTTTTCAACTGATTGATGTTGTAGGGCTCTTGCGAATGTATGCGAATCGATTCTATACTTTCGTCTAGAACGATCGGAAAGTCAACGGCTAGAATATCTTGCATTTTTTCTCCCCTTTCTATTTTAATGCAAGTCCAATTGATCTTAGAAAATTTAAATTCCCACTACTGATTTTATTTCGCTTCCTCCCTTTATGACCAGAACCTTTTAATTTTATCTTTCTACTTTTCTTTTCAGATGTTGTTGTTGTTGTTGTTGTTGCTGCTGCTGCTACTGACTCATCGGTGGACAACGCTCGACTGATTCCGGTTGACGTTTGCAAACACTCTTTAAAATAATCTCCGTAATATACGCCCATTTTTTTACAAACGTTTGAGATGCAATCGCACAGTAACGGACTCGCCGTTGAAATCCACTAAACGATCGTCTTGATCGACAATAGTTATGCTAATGTAGTCTATAACTCGACGATTGATGGGCAAATAAATAACATTGCTCGGTGTTATGGATATTTTATAGCCCGGCTCCTCTTGCGGATAGAACTGAAAGAGAGTGTGTTCGGGCTGTCCGTTTAAATAGGAACCGCTGACAATATTACACTTTACTCTGATTGCGTTAATTTTTGTAATGTGAGCCGTAAAATCCGATTTGTGTACGGTGTTTGCTTCTAGCATATTGCGCTTCTTGCTGAAACCTAGCAGAGATCCCACGCTACCTTCGGCGCCAATATCTATAATCACATCGCTCTTTATTTCCGTTTTCAACGTGTTGTTGTTTGCCATAATTCGAATGTTTCTATTCTCCTTTTTCAACTCATCGAGTAGGTAGTCGTTGATGTTTGTGATTTCGTACGCTCCCTTAGGTATCTCGATTGTTTTCCTATTGTTGTCGAGTATCGGAAAGTCGGGGTCATAGTAGAAAAACTTGTTGTTGGTTTCGTCGATGTTTGGAATCGAGTGCCACGACTCAAATTCAATCAGTCCCAGTTGATATTCTTCATTCTCATCGAGCACGATCGACGGATAAAACGGACTGTTCAACACCGACTCGTTTCCGCTCAGGGTGAATGTGAACGACATTGTCCTTCTCTCTCTCTCTCTAATTGTTCAATAGGAAAGACAAACAGTGATGTCCGCACAAAACTGAATTGAATTTTTGTCTTCTCTCGTAGTTATATACTATGCTGCAACCTTTCAAATAATCCACCAACTCTCTCGGCGGCTGCAAGTTGCCGAAACTGTCAAAGTACTTTACGTTTTTGCCAACTTTTTTGTACGCGACCCAATGCGTTCCGGGACCGTCTCTATCGTCCAGATTTACTACGACGCTCTCGTTCTTTTTAGGTTTTTTTGGCAGCGCGTTTCTCATGTACACGCCTCTGAAAAATTTGACATTTAACATATTCGCGTATCGTTCAATCTCAGCATCGGTGAGCGCGTGTTTCGGCAATAGTTTTAAGAGTTTTTTGAAGCCGTGCGAAAGGGTCTTAAAAAAAGACCATAGCCTCGCCGATAGGGTTTCAAGTAGAGTCCGCTTCCTTTTTTACCGATGGCTATGGCTTCCATTGTTTCGTTGTGACGATTCGCTTCAGCAAGTTTATCTCTGGCCTCCTTAGCATCTATGACGGTTTTGGCAACGCTCGCAGCTCCTCCGGTCAGAGCTCCCAATGCCGACAGACCGGCGAATAGCGGAATTAGCGGTAAAAATCCTCCCGTTCTAGGTACGGGTATCACTCGAGCGTCTTTCACTGCTGCAGTCGCATATTTGTTTACACCCGTCGAGTTTATCGAATCGAGTTCCAGCTGTGCTTGTTTAATTAGACTGTTCTTTATGGTAGAATTTTTAGTTTTCACACTTCTCCTTCTTCCGGCTGATTTTGCTCGCCTGTTGACGCGTATGCGTTTTGGTGCAACAGCAGCAGCGGATGAAGCTCTCTTTCTTTTCCTACTGCCCATGCCGAGTTTAGTTTTAATTTTCATCGCGTTTGTCGTGAGCCAAGCGGCTGTCTTTTCGCTTAAACTAGCGTCCTTTGCCTTGACGCGACTCCAAGCTGTCTCGAGAAGTTTGCGATCGGCTAAGTGACGTTCTTTTAAATTCTTTGTGTTTGCGTAGGCTACGTCGTGCTCTTTGCAACCTTCGTCCAGCGGATTCACGCCGACGTCGCCTCTGTTCAAACGCTTCTCTAACTTTGTTCCGGGTCCGCAGAAACGATAGCCGGGTATGTGTAATTCGACCGGTAGTTTGTTGATTAAAGTATTGACGAGTCCACGTCCAGTGCGGTTATCACTTGTGGAATGAACGACGACCATCTTTTATACCTAACTGCGCAGCGTCTCCTTTTTATTCTAAAAAAATATTTCTAACAGAAAAAAAAACGTAAAAGAAACAAAAAAAAAACAAACTATACCACGTCTTTTTTGAGTATCCACGAGTTGTGAGTGTCGTCAAGGCCCAACCACTTGACGTACAATCTATTGCCTTGTGTTTTCAAGACCTTCTCCACTAAATAGACGCTGTGATCGGGAACTTTTTGTAATTCCTCCTCGTAAAACCCACCCTTGATTGGTACGTTGTTTGCGTCCGCCAGCTCGTAAGTGCGCGGATTTGTGGTCAGTTTCACCTTAGACACCGTAAAAATTTCAGTAGTCCAATTGGGCAGGTAGCCTTTGTCAAACACGTGTTTATACTTGCTGATACGTACGTGATCGCCCGCGTGTATTTTCTGTTTTCTCACATCTACTATTTTTAAATTAGAGTAGACAGTTTTCAGTAATTTCTTTTCATTTTTTGCATTCACCTCATTGGGTTTCATTTTTATCGTTCTGTGTCTGGTGTTGTTGTACTCGCTCACAATGTCCGGCAATATCTTGAGCCATTTATAATTTCCCTCGATGCTGAAGCGTTTCCACAGTCGCGCCTTCAACGTTCTTATAAGTCGCTCGACAATGCTGCTCTTTAAATTTCTAAAAGTCGAATAGTGATTGATGGAATATTTTTTCATTAAATTTTGAAAATTCACGTTGTAAAATTCCGTTCCGTTGTCCGTTTGCAGGTGTCGCGGTGGCTTTTTGAGTTTCTTTAAAATTTTCAACATTGCGTCCGCAACTTCCTTCCCGCGCTTGCTTTTCAACGGCACCGTCCACGCATACTTTGAAAATGCATCGATTACGGTTAGAATGTACTTGTAATTCTCATTCACGCCGGCGTACGGAATCATTTCGGCAAGATCGGCCTGATAGAGATCGTAGAGACCCTTGACGAGCACGCGTCTGCGCCGATAGTTTTTTCTCGCCGGTCTGTGCAGCTCGTTGACGATTCTAATTTTTTCCACGGAGACTTGTGTGCGGTTACTTTGCTTTCGGGGACGACGGCCGCGTTTCATTGTAAAATAGCGGATTTAAAAATATTTTTCTGTGTCGTACTTTTGATAGCGGCGATGATAAGGAGGAGGAGGAGGACGTTTTTACAAAGGGACTCTGCAGTCTCTCTTTAACAACAGATGCTACTTTCAAGTTTGTATTAGTTAATATAGGTTCCAATTTACTAGAGTCATTGACAAAATAAGAAGTATTTATAGTAGACTCTGCTACTGCTTTTTTTTCATCGCAACGTGTTGAATCCTCACCGAAATATGGAGGTCTCAAATCTGCATACGGAATGTTTATTATTGTGTCGAGATAGCGCGTAACATGTTCAACCGCAGACACGTTTCCTTTTCTCTTCAACTTTTTTGCTTCACTAAAAGAAGAAGACGATTCCACAGCCGGTGGTGGTTTTCTTTTTTTATTGAAATATTCAAACAGCGGATTTCTAGTCGTTGTCGTCGTCGGAATCGTTTCATACACAGTTTCCCGATCGCTGAGAAAACTCACAGATTGTTCTTGATCACTAATGTCTGTATCGTCATAATAATAATTATCATCACCATAATCGTTTTCACTTTTTATATCAGTATTTTGCAATAATGTCATCAGTTTTTTTTCTTCTTCTTGTTGCGCATTATTGTATTGCCTAGTAGAATTTTCTCTGTTTCTTTTGTTCTGTTTTTTTTTTCTTTTTTATTGGTGGGAAATTATTGAACGGTGATGAAGCAAACTGTTTTCTCTTGTACAATTCCGCTTCCACCATCTGCTTTCTAAGAATGCTGTAGATCTTTCTAATCGCATTTTCTGTATTTATCAATTTCTTTGTAAGTATTATTTTTTTGTTGCTGTTATAGCTTCTCATTGAGAGCAATTTACTATCGTAACAACGGATATCTCAAGTATATTTCCACGCCTAGCGTCACTCTGTCTTTGATTTTTAACGCTTTTTGTGCCGCACTAGCTAAAAATTTTATGCTATCGCCCGTCTTGATTTTAGTCGACTCGAGCGTCGTGTATAATTTATCATTTATAAATATATTCGTGTCTATAGGTGACGTTCTTATAGATAGAATTTCCATGCCGTCGACCTCCCGACCGAATATATACTCTACGAATCCTTCGGCCAAAGTATAATAATTTTGTTGTGTTAATTTAGCGTCTCGACTGAACAGACGAAGCATTAACTGCCCGCGATATTTTTTCAAACAATCCTCTGTCAGAAGCGGAAAAGTTTCATTTTGAAAGCGCCACAACACTTTTTGTAAAATTCCGTTCAAAGCACTTACACTAACAGCGTCCTCTGAGTTTTTCGCCGCGCCGATGTTCATCAATCTTCTGCCAGCGATGTCCAAATTATTATCTACAATTTTAAATCCTACATCGAGAGCGGTAGTGTTAGCAGCAGAAGGAGCGTCGTTTAACTTCCACTGCTGACGACGTCGACTGTGTCTACCAAACTTATCTACGGGCATGTTGAGAGGACACTGACGATCGAGCGGCAAACAACACGCAATTTATTGAATGACGTTTGCCTCTCTCAATTCTTCCAGGATTGAAACTATTTCGTTCCTATGAGACGTGTTGCCGGCCTCCTGAGACGCGTACAGCAATTTGAGTCTGCCGACCAATTCGTTCAAATCGTTCCAGTACACGTACTCTTTTTTCTTGTTTCTGTGCACTTTCAAAAATAGTCCATCTCCGCTTAGCTGTTGTGGCGGTGCTGCTGCTGCTACCGCTTGCGTATTGACATTTTTGTTTGCATACAGCGGCATGATTATGTTTTTGTATTTGTAGCCAACGCTGCTTTTGATCCTACCGTCTGCTTTCAGATGAGCGCGCGTATAGTCTAAAATCTTCTTGTATATTGCTCTATCCTTTTGTGTATACTCTTCGGGGTTTTTCATGAAAATCAGTTCATAAAGTCCCAGAGTGCCGACAATCTTGTAACTATCGATGACAAAATCGTCCGAGTCCTTAAGAAAGGCTATTTCTTTATCTCCAATCATGTATTTTCCATCTATAGATTTAACACCGTAAGTGTAGTCCTTTTTTCTCGCAGGCTTTTCATTTAAATATAGTTCAGAAAGAGTGGTGGCGGCGGTGGTGTTGGGGGTGTTGGTGCGAGTCGTTGGCGTACTAGAAAATAGCGGTTCGTCGATTGTACGCTTCAAAACACTTTTATCATTTGCTTTGCGTGGAGTTTCATCATAATCACTATGCTGCACTTCTCTGTTTGATGTTTTAAATTCTCTCTTAAGATGCCGTTGTTGGTGTTTTTTTTCATCGCCTTCTTCTTTCTCCTCCTCCTCTTTTTTCACTCGATCGATTAGAACTTTTTTTAGCGGTTCAATGAGCGGCTTCAGTTGCGCTTCGACAGCTCTGCTCTGCTCAAAAGCACCCGATTTTATTAGATTATATTTATTTCGCACAGACTTAATGGCTCGTCTCAATCGTCTTCTAACTGAAATTTCATTCCTTTTTTTCCTATTCATAGCTACTAATACTACGGCACTGTGCAGAACACTGAGAGAGAGAGAGAGAGAGAGAGACAAGAGCACGAGCACCGTAATAACTGAAAGGGTCGCGTTTCAATTATATTTATACTTGCTGTTTCACTACTATGAATCTATCGAAATTAACTCGATATCTACCGGCGTTCATGTCCGAGTCTTTATCTATTACGAAAAAATTGTACTTGCCACCGGCCCAACACTCGACGCAGAGATTTTTAAAATCATGAAGACATATCGGTGTTCACAAAGTCGTCGTACGCGTGACGTAAGTTCATATCGTCCTGTTTGAAAAGCACAATAAGGTTCGCATTGTCTCTGACCAACTGTTTAGGTATTTTACTGTACGACTGACACAGGTAAAAACTATCAACGCTGGCGTGTCGTCCCATGCTAAAATATTCGCGAATATTGCTTTGGTTTTCACAGGCAACGTCGTCGAAAATAAAAACAGAGTTGGGCTTGACCTCGCTGGGATGAAGTATAGTTTCACGGTCAGTAAAAGTGTAAAAGCCCATTCCACTAACACCGCTTAAAATATCTGCAAGCAGTTGATACTTGTACTGCTGTAGAGAGTTTGAATAAACGTAGACATTTTCAAATTTGAGTCCGTTGGTGTCAATGAGCAAGGAAACCATTACATTGGTCTTGCCGCAGTTAGAGGGTCCAACAATAATACACCTGACACTTGTGGGAAGTAAAATTCCATGTTTTTTTATCTTCGATGACTTTTCACTTTTGTCATCTAAATTTAAAATTTCAATTTTTATTGGTTGTTGTACAACTTTCATTTTTTTTTCTATTCAACTTTCAAAACAACTGCACCACCACCTTTCAAAGCCGACTGAGGAAAAAGAAAAGGCTTAAGGTACTTTATTACTATCACACAGCCTACATAGCTCAGTTGGAAGATCATTGAACTTTTAATGTAAAGAAACGTCTGCAGGGTTCGAGTCCCTTCAATTTATTCAATTTGAAAATTCAAAGAAAAAACAAGACAGATACACAAACGGGCTGCTATATTTTTTCTACAAAAATTATTATTATGAATTTAACGAGTTCACTAACACACTAGTTAAAGCAAACAAGTTTAATTTATCGGTGTTTGGAGTCAATTGTGGGGTTATTGAAGAAATTAAAACACTACTTTATAAGCTCATGCAACTTGAAACATACAAGTAAAAAGGAAAAAACTCTATAATTTTCAATTCCGACGATGATGACTAGACTCACACACACACACACTATTGATAGACTATAGATAGAATGCGTTTTCTGTGTAAATCACCATATGCAGTGACAATAATGTCACGATAAAAATCATCTAAAGGACACACACACACACACATCTACCCACTTATATTATGATAATAATAGTTTTTTACTATAAAAGAAAAAAATAGTAGCAATGGTGGAATCGGTTTAAAGTCGTTTTTTTTTTTTTTTTAATTTTTAATTTATAAATTTAAACAGCTAGAAGCGACAGACGTCTCATCGTAAACAAAAAAGATTTCTTACAAAAATCTCAAATTTTGAAAAATAAAAAAGTTATAGGCATTTGTGTAAAAAGACCCGTCCCACCACCATATCGACCCGTTACTCCCACCACATCCTTGAAAACATCCTTTTCTAAAGTGTCCTTAAAAAGTAAATATTCGTTAAAAAAAATTTTTCCCAAAATTATTTTTCCAAATTTTCAAAAATTTTCCGGGCACTATTCTTCACCGTCAAATATTAAACACATATGGTCTCTTGAAGAATTGGTGAAAAACGAAAATTTAGTTCTCGCGCAGAAAGATGTGCGGTTACAATTTTATATATCATGAAATCACTCAATAAGACATAAATATTACTTAATTAATCAATTATATCTATTAATTAAAAAATAAATACAGTCTATCACAAAAACAATATTATCTAATAGAGCGTTATTAAAATGTAAAAACCAGATATTTCTAACAAGTACTATGTTTATCTCGTACATAATGGCATTATGATTTGTATGCAGACCTCGTTTTTTTTTTTTTTTACACATCTAGTCGTAATAAGCCCATTTTTGCAACTAGACATACAATCTATTATTACTTGTGAATTTTAGAAGCAAATTCAGCATTTAAAACAGTTCTATTGTTCACATGTTAAATATGAGCAGTTTTTTAAACACGATTATTCATCGTTTAATTACGACTGCACACCGAGTGCAATAATTGAACACAAAACTGCTGTCGCTCAGATCTGATGGAAGAAGAGATTAGCTGTATATATGTGGCGTTTCAAATCGGCCCCGCCAGATAACGCCAGCAGTTCAAGACGCAAGCAGCCTCATCCCACGCTTCTACTTCTCGCCGCAAGGCTGCGCCGCTGAGGGCAAGATGTGGCCGCATTGAACATTCAACAGCGCCTTGTTTTATGAAATCTAACTTACCGACCATCAGAACGTAACTGTACCGTTGTTGGAATGCGACATTACCGACAAAGAAGTTACCGCCATAATTATTAATAATGATGACGACAGATCAAACAGCTAACAGTTAAAAATGTCGTTTCGTGTTATGAGTGCAATATCAGTGTTAAGTGTTGTTTATTAGTTCTTAAATATAATTAATTGAAGTGTTGATTCTACCTAATGCTAGCAAGCCTTTTCTGTTCTCAAATATTATATAAATATATAACGTATTATTTAAAACTATGGAAGCATTGCAAGTTTCTTTGTACAACATTCATTTTTTCATTAAGATAAGAATCACGAGAAGCTGATTTCTTTTTTGAAGACCACCCCAGCCGGTTAGGTGCACGTCTTGGGCCTAGCACCAATTCAAATTTTCAAATAATCATTCAATTGACACTTTTAAAGGCTCTCAGACTCGCACCCGGAAACTGAGAGCTTGTAATAGTGTATAAGTAAATCGAGAATTATAAGGTGTGAAATTTAAATAATATTTGACATTGGGTAATAGTGAAATGCCCCCCCCCCTCCCATTGACTAGTATTCACCTTTTTAAAACGCTTTTTCTTGAAGTTTTATTTTGTTCTTCTGACACGACGGCTGTCTCGCTTATTTAATTCTATAAACATTCACGTATAGAAGTGTGATGGTTATATGACGTATAATTTATAAATTTATAAAATCATTGCTGACAATATTTTATACTAATAAGTAAAACGACAGGAACATTTAACGTAAAGTTCAAAAAATGATGCCAAATAGCTTTGAATTAAATGTGAAATGTTGAGAAATTGTGGTTTGGACCGCCCGCCGCATTCGACCCGACGTCAATAGAGATTATGTGTCATAATATAGAAAATACATTAAGAATATCAGTACCTTCCTGGTTTTTATTAACTTAACGGACCACTGTTCAGAATGCGTTACGTGCTACAAGTACCGGTGTATGGCAAAAAAGGCATGACTTGAATGAGTTAAGTACGAAGAGTCTTCGCTGAGAGAAGGGATTTTCTCGTTGTTATTATTGTATCTAAATGCGTCTATTGTATTATAAACACTAAACTCTTTTTTATGGAAACTGTACAGTGAATTAACACACAAGACGTGAAGTCGCGATTTGAAGCAGTCATACCAAACTGGTGTATTATAATACAAAATGTGCGATGTAATAATAAGAGATAAAAACACAAAACTAGCTCAGTTATCCTCCAACTATATCGATTGTACGGATTTAAAGTCACAAAAAGAAACACTTATATTTGAAGATTTAAAAACTTAAAATTATATTTGAAACTGACGAGGATATAGTCCTAGATTTGTAAAATAACCTGCGTTGTTCCTTATAAGAGAATAGCAAATTTCAAACTCCACAATATTTTAATTATGAACAGTTTATTTTGGATAAAACCTTTTATATATTTACGAACGGCCTAGGTCCCATCACTTCATCCGAATGCAAATTTAATATATAGATGTAATAAAACCTTAGCCCGCGATTTGTTATTATTGTTTTTTTTTTTTGGTGTAATAATATATTTTATGCCTAGTATGGTTTTGTGTCTCTGTAAATTTAATTCTCCTATCTCTCAAAAAAAAAAAACAACAACCTTTAAATAAGTTTTTTTAAATGTGCGTCGTTCGTTAAATCGATACGTTACACACTCGCTTTATTCGCTCGCTAACTTTGAATAAATCCTATTTTCAGTAGGATAAAACCGGGCTTATAAATCTTCCTCAAAAAATAGCTATCGAAAAAATGTTAAAAACTACATTCAAATCTGATCAATATTACAATGTGCGGATGTTGTCAATAAAAAACTGATATATTTGTTGCTCGGGGGCGAAAAAGGAAAAAAGCGGTGATCGCAAACAAGACAAAGAACCTGTATTGTTTACTATATAACGCGTCTTAGAGATCCGTTCACGTACATATAAACAGGTCAATGCACGTACCCGCTTAATGTCAGACGTTCCGTAACATTCTTTGCATTAATAAGCAGTCAATCCGTTAAAAATACTCTATACCTGATATGCATATATTTGTCTCTATTCAAAGCTTTACGAGTATATGCACGTATCATTAAAGACCGTATTGTATAATTTTGTTGATAAATCTTAATTCATAGCAATTACTAGAGCGAAAAATTCAATAATTAAATGTATTTATATTTTTTAAAATTAAAACTCATAATTAATGCAAAGTGTTAGAATATAAAAAAGATAATCTTTTTTGTTTTATATTATCGTGTATTTTATAAATGCTAAATGTTTTAGACGCTTGAATAAAAAACCCACATTGTTAGGTACGAAATGTGATATTCGACTTACCACCATGTAATATAAGATTATTACGAATTTGCTGAAATATTTATTTGTTTGAATAATTCTTAATGTTAAAAACCTGTTTTTGTTGTGTGTAGATATATACATTACCATTTCCGCGCATATCCTCAACGTATTGACACATACCTAACATAGGTACCGACTGTTTTATAATAACGTGTTGTTTAAATATTTTTCATTCTTTTGTATTAACTTTTGTAACTTTTGTAACGTGTATGTATATGACCATACTATTTAAACAACACGTTATTATAAAATATTCCGTATACATGCTGCATCGCGTCAAGATTGTAAGATACCTTAAGCCAGCGTCGGCAGTCAGTCAACGTGTGCGAAACGCAAATGATCTCTCTCCAGAGTCGGACTATATAAACGGAAAAGTTTTTTTTTTCTCGTTCAAGGAAAATGGTGTGTGTGTGTGTGTGCATGTCTGCTGTGTGTGTGTGTGTGTGTGTGTGTGTATCTCTCTCTGCGTGTGTTGTGAGTGTATATTCAATGTCAAAAAAGGACATCGTCTTTTCTTTCTTTTTGCGTTTACATTTTGTTGTTTCAACCACACAATGGTGGGAGGGCGGGCGGTGGCGGCGGGTAGCTCGAACCTTTCTTACGTCACGTTTTCAAAGCGGCCATATTTTTATGGAAAAAAAACAACCAGTGAAGTCGGTTGCGGCGGCTTATAGGCGTACCCCCTTCCATTTACGCGAAAAGTGGAGGAATAAGACCAAACAGACGTCGCAGACGTAACGACTACCATATTTCAACATGTGCATGCGAACAAGTTTTCACAGCAAGTTCTATCCCAAGTGGGAGGAGCTTAACTGGAGGGCCGGAGGGGCACTGCTCTCTCGTTTTTCTACTACTATCGGCACCTATATTTTAAATGCCTATCGGCAACTATATCTGATATGCCTATCGGCACTTATATCTGAAATGCCTATCGGCACCTATTTTTGAAATGCCTATCGGAAACTACATCTAAAATGCCTATCGGCACCTATTTTTAAAATGCCAATCGGCAACTATATCTGAAATGCCTATCGGCACCTATATCTGAAATGCCTATCGGCACCTATTTTTGAAATGCCTATCGGAAACTACATCTGAAATGCCTATCAGCACCTATATTTGAAATGCCTATCGGCAACCATATCTGGAATGCCTATCGGCGCCTATATTTGAAATGCCTATCGGCTTCTATATCTGAAATACCAATCGGCGCCTATTTTTAAAATGCCAATCGGCAACCATATCTGAAGTGCCTATCGGCACCTATATCTGAAATGACTATCGGCACCTATTTTTAAAATGCCAATCGGCAACTATATCTGAAATGCCTATCGGCACATATATCTGAAATGCTTATCGGCACCTATTTTTGAAATGCCTATCGCAAACTACATCTGAAATGCCTATCGACACCTATATTTGAAATACCTATCGGCTTCTATATCTGAAATGCCTATCGGTACCTATTTTTAAAATGCTAATCGGTAACTATATCTGAAATGCCTATCGGCACCAATATCTGAAATGCCTATCGGCACCAATTTTTGAAATGCCTTTTGGAAACTACATCTGAAATGCCTATCAGCACCTATATTTGAAATGCTTATCGGCAACCATATCTGGAATGCCTATCGGCACCTATATTTGAAATGCCTATCGGCTTCTATATCTGAAATGCCTATCGGCACCTATTTTTAAAATGCCAATCGGCAACTATATCTGAAATGCCTATCGGCACCTTTATCTGAAATGCCTGTCGGCACCTATTTTTGACATGCCTATCGGAAACTACATCTGAAATGCCTATCAGCACCTATATTTGAAATGCCTATCGGCTACCATATCTGGAATGCCTATCGGTGCCTATATTTGAAATGCCTATCGGCTTCTATATCTGAAATACCTATCGGCGCCTATTTTTAAAATGCCAATCGGCAACTATATCTGAAGTGCCTATCGGCACCTATATCTGAAATGCCTATCGGCACCTATTTTTGAAATGCCTATCGAAAACTCCATCTGAAATGCCTATCAGCACCTATATCTGAAATGCCTTTCGGCATTTTATCTGAAATGCCGGTCGACACCTATATTTGAAATGCCTATCGGCACATATATTTTAAATGCGTATCGGCAACTATATCTGATATGCCTATCGGCACCTATATCTGAAATGCCTATCGGCACCTATATCTGAAATGCCTATCGTCACCTATTTTTGAAATGCCTATCGGAAACTACATCTAAAATGCCTATCGGCACCTATTTTTAAAATGTCAATCGGTAAGTATATGTGAAATGCCTATCGGCACCTATATCTGAAATGCCTATCGGAACCTATTTTTGAAATGCCTATCGGAAACTACATCTGAATTGACTATCAGCACCTATATTTGAAATACCTATCGGCTTCTATATCTGAAATGCCTATCGGCACCTGTTTTTAAAATGCCAATCGGCAACTATATCTGAAATGCCTATCGGCACCTATATCCGAAATGCCTATCGGCATCAATTTTTGAAATGCCTATCGGAAACTACATCTAAAATGCCTATCAGCACCTATATTTGAAATGCCTATCGGCAACTATATCTGCAATGCCTATCGGCACCTATATTTGAAATGCCTATCGGCTTCTATATCTGAAATGCCTATCGGCACCTATTTTTTAAATGCCAATTGGCAACTATATCTGAAATGACTATCGGCACCTATATCTGAAATGCCTATCGGCACCTATTTTTGAAATGCCTATCGAAAACTACATCTGAAATGCCTATCAGCACCTATATTTGAAATGCCTATCGGAAACTACATCCGTAATGCCTATCAGCACCTATATTTGAAATGCCTATCGGCAACTATATCTGGAATGCCTATCGGCACCTATATTTGAAATGCCTATCGGCTTCTATATCTGAAATGCCCATCGACACCAATTTTTGAAATGCCTATCGGAAACTACATCTGAAATGCCTATCAGCACCTATATTCGAAATGCCTATCGGCAACCATATCTGGAATGCTCATCGGCACCTATATTTGAAATGCCTATCGGCTTATATATCTGAAATGCCTATCGGCACCAATTAAAAAATGCCAATCGGCAACTATATCTGAAATGCCTATCGGCACCTATATCTGAAATGCCTATCGGCACCTATTTTTGAAATGCCTATCGGAAACTACATCTGAAATGCCTATCAGCACCTATATTTGAAATGCTTATCGGCAACCATATCTGAAATGCCTATCGACACCTATATTTAAAATCCCTATCGGCTTCTATATCTGAAATGCCTATCGGCACCTATTTTTAAAATGCCAATCGGCAACTATATCTGATATGCCTATCGGCACCTATATCTGAAATGCCTATCGGCACCAATTTTTGAAATGCCTATCGGAAACTACATCTAAAATGCCTATCAGCACCTATATTTGAAATGCCTATCGGCAACCATATCTGGAATGCTGATCGGCACCTATATTTGAAATGCCTATCGGCTTATATATCTGAAATGCCTATCGGCACCTATTTTTAAAATGCCAATCGGCAACTATATCTGAAATGCCTATCGGCACCTATATCTGAAATGCCTATCGGCACTTATTTTTGAAATGCCTATCGGAAACTACATCTGAAATGCCTATCAGCACCTATATTTGAAATGCCTATCGGCAACCATATCTGGAATGCCTATCGGCGCCTATATTTGAAATGCCTATCGGCTTCTATATCTGAAATACCTATCGGCGCCTATTTTTAAAATGCCAATCGGCAACTATATCTGAAGTGCCTATCGGCACCTATATCTGAAATGCCTATCGGCACCTATTTTTGAAATGCCTATCGAAAACTACATCTGAAATGCCTATCAGCACCTATATTTGAAATGCCTATCGGCAACCACATCAGAAATGCCTATCGGCACCTATATCTGAAATGCCTTTCGGCATTTATATCTGAAATGCCGGTCGACACCTATATTCGAAATGCCTATCAGCATATATATTTTTAATGCCTATCGGCAACTATATCTGATATGCCTATCGGCACCTATATCTGAAATGCCTATCGGCACCTATTTTTGAAATGCCTATCGGAAACTACATCTAAAATGCCTATCGGCACCTATTTTTAAAATGCCAATCGGAAAGTATATCTGAAATGCCTTTCGGCACCTATAATTGAAATGCCGATCGGAACCTATTTTTGAAATGCCTATCGGAAACAACAAATGAAATGACTATCAGCACCTATATTTGAAATGGCTATCGGCAACCATATCTGAAATGCCTATCCACACCTGTATTTGAAATACCTATCGGCTTCTATATCTAAAATGCCTATCGGCACCTATTTTTAAAATGCCAATCGGCAACTATATCTGAAATGCCTATCCGCACCTATATCTGAAATGCCTATCGGCACCAACTTATGAAATGCCTATCGGAAACTCCATCTGAAATGCCTATCAGCACCTGTATTTGAAATGCCTATCGGCAACCATATCTGGAATGCCTATCGGCACCTATATTTGAAATGCCTATCGGGTTCTATATCTGAAATGCCTATCGACACTTATTTTTAAAATGCCAATTGGCAACTATATCTGAAATGCCTATCGGCACCTATATCTGAAATGCCTATCGGTACCTATTTTTGAAATGCCTATCGGTACCTATTTTTGAAATGCCTATCGGAAACTACATCTAAAATGATTATCAGCACTTATATTTGAAATGCCTATCGGCAACCATATCTGGAATGCCTATCGGCACCTATATTTGAAATGCCTATCGGCTTCTATATCTGAAATGCCTATCGGCACCTATTTTTAAAATACCAATCGGCAACTATATCTGAAATGCCTATCGGCACCTATATCTGAAATGCCTATCGGCATATATTTTTGAAATGCCTTTCGGAAATTACATCTGAAATGCCTATCTGCTCCTATATTTGAAATGCCTATCGGCAACCATATCTGAAATGCCTATCGACACCTATATTTGAAATACCTATCGGCTTCTATATCTGAAATGCCTATCGGCACCTGTTTTTAAAATGCCAATCGGCAACTATATCTGAAATGCCTATCGGCACCTATATCCGAAATGCCTATCGGCATCAATTTTTGAAATGCCTATCGGAAACTACATCTAAAATGCCTATCAGCACCTATATTTTAAGTGCCTATCGGCAACTATATCTGCAATGCCTATCGGCACCTATATTTGAAATGCCTACCGGCTTCTATATCTGAAATGCCTATCGGCACCTATTTTGTAAATGCCAATTGGCAACTATATCTGAAATGACTATCGGCACCTATATCTGAAATGCCTATCGGCACCTATTTTTGAAATGCCTATCGAAAACTACATCTGAAATGCCTATCAGCACCTATATTTGAAATGCCTATCGGAAACTACATCTGAAATGCCTATCAGCACCTATATTTGAAATGCCTATCGGCAACCATATCTGGAATGCCTATCGGCACCTATATTTTAAATGCCTATCGGCTTCTATATCTGAAATGCCTATCGGCACCTATTTTTAAAATGCCAATCGGCAACTATATCTGAAATGCCTATCGGCACATATATCTGAAATGCTTATCGGCACCTATTTTTGAAATGCCTATCGCAAACTACATCTGAAATGCCTATCGACACCTATATTTGAAATACCTTTCGGCTTCTATATCTGAAATGCCTATCGGTACCTATTTTTAAAATGCCAATCGGTAACTATATCTGAAATGCCTATCGGCACCTATATCTGAAATGCCTATCGGCACCAATTTTTGAAATGCCTATCGGAAACTACATCTGAAATGCCTATCAGCACCTATATTTGAAATGCCTATCGGCAACCATATCTAGAATGCCTATCGGCACCTATATTTGAAATGCCTATCGGCTTCTATATCTGAAATGCCTATCGGTACCTATTTTTAAAATGCCAATCGGCAACTATATCTGAAATGCCTATCGGCACCTTTATCTGAAATGCCTGTCGGCACCTATTTTTGAAATGCCTATCGGAAACTACATCTGAAATGATTATCAGCGCTTATATTTGATGTGCCTATCGGCAACCATATCTGGAATGCCTATCGGCAACTATATTTGAAATGCCTATCGGCTTCTACATCTGAAATGCCTATCGGCACCTATTTTTGAATTGCCTATCGGAAACTACATCTAAAATGCCTATCGGCACCTATTTTTAAAATGCTAATCGGTAAGTATATCTGAAATGCCTATCGGCACCTATATCTGAAATGCCTATCGGAACCTATTTTTAAAATGCCTATCGGAAACTACATCTGAAATGACTATCAGCACCTATATTTGAAATGCCTATCGGCTTCTATATCTGAAATGCCTATCGGCACCTATTTTTAAAATACCAATCGGCAACTATATCTGAAATGCCTATCGGCACCTATATCTGAAATGCCTATCGGCATATATTTTTGAAATGCCTTTCGGAAATTACATCTGAAATGCCTATCTGCTCCTATATTTGAAAAGCCTATCGGCAACCATATCTGAAATGCCTATCGACACCTATATTTGAAATACCTATCGGCTTCTATATCTGAAATGCCTATCGGCACCTGTTTTTAAAATGCCAATCGGCAACTATATCTGAAATGCCTATCGGCACCTATATCCGAAATGCCTATCGGCATCAATTTTTGAAATGCCTATCGGAAACTACATCTAAAGTGCCTATCAGCACCTATATTTGAAATGCCTATCGGCAACTATATCTGCAATGCCTATCGGCACCTATATTTGAAATGCCCACCGGCTTCTATATCTGAAATGCCTATCGGCACCTATTTTGTAAATGCCAATTGGCAACTATATCTGAAATGACTATCGGCACCTATATCTGAAATGCCTATCGGCACCTATTTTTGAAATGCCTATCGAAAACTACATCTGAAATGCCTATCAGCACCTATATTTGAATTGCCTATCGGAAACTACATCTAAAATGCCTATCGGCACCTATTTTTAAAATGCCAATCGGTAATTATATCTGAAATGCCTATCGGCACCTATATCTGAAATGCCTATCGGAACCTATTTTTGAAATGCCTATCGGAAACTACATCTGAAATGACTATCAGCACCTATATTTGAAATGCCTATCGGCAACCATATCTAAAATGCCTATCCACACCTATATTTGAAATACCTATCGGCTTCTATATCTAAAATGCCTATCGGCACATATTTTTAAAATGCCAATCGGCAACTACATCTGAAATGCCTATCGGCTTATATATCTGAAATGCCTATCGGCACCTATTTTTAAAATGCCAATCGGCAACTATATCTGAAATGCCAATCGGCACCTATATCTGAAATGCCTATCGGCACCTATTTTTGAAATGCCTATCCGAAACTACATCTGAAATGCCTATCAGCACCTATATTTGAAATGCCTATCGGCAACCATATCTGAAATGCCTATCGACACCTATATTTGAAATCCCTATCGGCTTCTATATCTGAAATGCCTATCGGCACCTATTTTTAAAATGCCAATCGGCAAATATATCTGAAATGCCAATCGGCACCTATATCTGAAATGCCTATCGACACCTATTTTTAAAATGCCAATTGGCAACTATATCTGAAATGCCTATCGGCACCTATATCTGAAATGCCTATCGGTACCTATTTTTAAAATGCCTATCGGAAACTACATCTGAAATGATTTATCAGCACTTATATTTGAAATGCCTATCGGCAACCATATCTGGAATGCCTATCGGCACCTATATTTGAAATGCCTATCGGCTTCTATATCTGAAATGCCTATCGGCACCTATTTTTAAAATACCAATCGGCAACTATATCTGAAATGCCTATCGGTACCTATATCTGAAATGCCTATCGGCACCTATTTTTGAAATGCCTATCGGAAACTCCATCTGAAATGCCTATCAGCACCTATATTTGAAATGCCTATCGGCAACCATATCTGGAATGCCTATCGGCACCTATATTTGAAATGCCTATCGGCAACCATATCTGGAATGCCTATCGGCACCTATATTTGAAATGCCTATCGGCTTCTATATCTGAAATGCCTATCGACACCTATTTTTAAAATGCCAATCGGCAACTATATCTGAAATGCCTATCGGCACCTATATCTGAAATGCCTATCGGCACCTATTTTTGAAATGCCTATCAGAAACTACATCTGAAATGCCTATCAGCACCTTTATTTGAAATGCTTATCGGCAACCATATCTGAAATAGCTATCGACACCTATATTTGAAATCCCTATCGGCTTCTATATCTGAAATGCCTATCGGCACCTATTTTTAAAATGCCAATCGGCAACTATATCTGAAATGCCAATCGGCACCTATATCTGAAGTGCCTATCGGCACCTATTTTTGAAATGCCTATCGGAAACTACATCTGAAATGCCTATCAGCACCTATATTTGAAATGCCTATCGGCAACCATATCTGGAATGCCTATCGGCGCCTATATTTGAAATGCCTATCGGCTTCTATATCTAAAATGCCTATCGGCACCTATTTTTAAAATGCCAATCGGCAACTATATCTGAAGTGCCTATCGACACCTATATCTCAAATGCCTATCGGCACCTATTTTTGAAATGTCTATCGAAAACTACATCTGAAATGTCTATCAGCATTTATATTTGAAATGCCTATCGGCAACCATATCTGAAATGCCTATCCACACCTGTATTTGAAATACCTATCTGCTTCTATATCTAAAATGCCTATCGGCACCTATTTTTAAAATGCCAATCGGCAACTATATCTGAAATGCCTATCGGCACTTATATCTGAAATGCCTATAGGCACCAACTTTTGAAATGCCTATCGGAAACTCCATCTGAAATGCCTATCAGCACCTATATTTGAAATGCCTATCGGCAACCATATCTGGAATGCCTATCGGCACCTATATTTGAAATGCCTATCGGGTTCTATATCTGAAATGCCTATCGACACCTATTTTTAAAATGCCAATTGGCAACTATATCTGAAATGCCTATCGGCACCTATATCTGAAATGCCTATCGGTACCTATTTTTGAAATGCCTATCGGAAACTACATTTGAAATGATTATCAGCACTTATATTTGAAATGCCTATCGGCAACCATATCTGGAATGCCTATCGGCACCTATATTTGAAATGCCTATCGGCTTCTATATCCGAAATGCCTATCGGCACCTATTTTTAAAATACCAATCGGCAACTATATCTGAAATGCCTATCGGCACCTATATCTGAAATGCCTATCGGCATATATTTTTGAAATGCCTTTCGGAAACTACATCTGAAATGCCTATCTGCTCCTATATTTGAAATGCCTATCGGCAACCATATCTGAAATGCCTATCGACACCTATATTTGAAATACCTATCGGCTTGTATATCTGAAATGCCTATCGGCACCTGTTTTTAAAATGCCAATCGGCAACTATATCTGAAATGCCTATCGGCACCTATATCCGAAATGCCTATCGGCATCAATTTTTGAAATGCCTATCGGAAACTACATCTAAAATGCCTATCAGCACCTATATTTGAAATGCCTATCGGCAACCATATCTGGAATGCCTATCGGCACCTATATTTGAAATGCCTATCGGCTTCTATATCTGAAATGCCTATCGGCACCTATTTTTAAAATGCTAATCGGCAACTATATCTGAAATGCCTGTCGGCACCTATATCTGAAATGCCTATCGGCACCTATTTTTGAAATGCCTATCGGAAACTACATCTGAAATGCCTATCAGCACCTATATTTGAAATGCCTATCGGCAACCAGATCTGAAATGCCTATCGACACCTATATTTGAAATACCTATCGGCTTCTATATCTGAAATGCCTATCAATACATATTTTTAAAATGCCAATCGGTAACTGTATCTGAAATGCCTATCGGCACCTATATCTGTAATGCCTATCGGCACCATTTTTTGAAATGCCTATCGGAAACTACATCCGGAATGCCTATCAGCACCTATATTTGAAATGCCTATCGGCAACCATATCTGGAATGCCTATCGGCACCTATATTTGAAATGCCTATCGGCTTCTATATTATCTGAAATGCCTATCGACACCAATTTTTGAAATGCCTATCGCTAACTACATCTGAAATGCCTATCAGCACCTATATTTAAAATGCCTATCGGCAACCATATCTGGAATGCTCATCGGCACCTATATTTGAAATGCCTATCGGCTTATATATCTGAAATGCCTATCGGCACCTATTTTTAAAATGCCAATCGGCAACTATATCTGAAATGCCTATCGGCACCTATATCTGAAATGCCTATCGGCACCTATTTTTGAAATGCCTATCGGAAACTACATCTGAAATGCCTATCAGCACCTATATTTGAAATGCTTATCGACAACCATATCTGAAATGCCTATCGACACCTATATTTAAAATCCCTATCGGCTTCTATATCTGAAATGCCTATCGGCACCTATTTTTAAAGTGCCAATCGGCAACTATATCTGAAATGCCTATCGGCACCTATATCTGAAATGCCTATCGGCACCAATTTTTGAAATGCCTATCGGAAACTACATCTGAAATGCCTATCAGCACCTATATTTGAAATGCCTATCGGCAACCATATCTGGAATGCTCATCGGCACCTATATTTGAAATGCCTATCGGCTTATATATCCGAAATGCCTATCGGCACCTATTTTTAAAATGCCAATCGGCAACTATATCTGAAATGCCTATCGGCACCTATATCTGAAATGCCTATCGGCACCCATTTTTGAAATACCAATCGGCAACTATATCTGAAATGCCTATCGGCACCTATATCTGAAATGCCTATCGGCATATATTTTTGAAATGCCTTTCGGAAACTACATCTGAAATGCCTATCTGCTCCTATATTTGAAATGCCTATCGGCAACCATATCTGAAATGCCTATCGACACCTATATTTGAAATACCTATCGGCTTCTATATCTGAAATGCCTATCGGCACCTGTTTTTAAAATGCCAATCGGCAACTATATCTGAAATGCCTATCGGCACCTATATATGAAATGCCTATCGGCATCAATTTTTGAAATGCCTATCGGAAACTACATCTAAAATGCCTATCAGCACCTATATTTGAAATGCCTATCGGCAACCATATCTGGAATGCCTATCGGCACCTATATTTGAAATGCCTATCGGCTTCTATATCTGAAATGCCTATCGGCACCTATTTTTAAAATGCCAATCGGCAACTATATCTGAAATGCCTGTCGGCACCTATATCTGAAATGCCTATCGGCACCTATTTTTGAAATGCCTATCGGAAACTACATCTGAAATGCCTATCAGCACCTATTTTTGAAATGCCTATCGGCAACCAGATCTGAAATGCCTATCGACACCTATATTTGAAATACCTATCGGCTTCTATATCTGAAATGCCTATCGGTACATACTTTTAAAATGCCAATCGGTAACTGTATCTGAAATGCCTATCGGCACCTATATCTGTAATGCCTATCGGCACCATTTTTTGAAATGCCTATCGGAAACTACATCCGGAATGCCTATCAGCACCTATATTTGAAATGCCTATCGGCAACCATATCTGGGATGCCTATCGGCACCTATATTTGAAATGCCTATCGGCTTCTATATCTGAAATGCCTATCGGCACCTATTTTTAAAATGCCAATCGGCAACTATATCTGAAATGCCTGTCGGCACCTATATCTGAAATGCCTATCGGCACCTATTTTTGAAATGCCTATCGGCACCTATTTTTGAAATGCCTATCGGAAACTACATCTGAAATGCCTATCAGCACCTATATTTGAAATGCCTATCGGCAACCATATCTGGAATGCCTATCGGCGCCTATATTTGAAATGCCTATCGGCTTCTATATCTGAAATACCTATCGGCGCTTATTTTTAAAATGCCAATCGGCAACTATATCTGAAGTGACAATCGGCACCTATATCTGAAATGCCTATCGGCACCTATTTTTGAAATGCCTATCGAAAACTACATCTGAAATGCCTATCAGCACCTATATTTGAAATGCCTATCGGCAACCACATCAGAAATGCCTATCGGCACCTATATCTGAAATGCCTTTCGGCATTTATATCTGAAATGCCGGTCGACACCTATATTCGAAATGCCTATCAGCACATATATTTTAAATGCCTATCGGCAACTATATCTGATATGCCTATCGGCACCTATATCTGAAATGCCTATCGGCACCTATTTTTGAAATGCCTATCGGAAACTACATCTAAAATGCCTATCGGCACCTATTTTTAAAATGCCAATCGGAAAGTATATCTGAAATGCCTTTCGGCACCTATAATTGAAATGCCGATCGGAACCTATTTTTGAAATGCCTATCGGAAACAACATCTGAAATGACTACCAGCACCTATATTTGAAATGCCTATCGGCAACCATATCTGAAATGCCTATCCACACCTGTATTTGAAATACCTATCGGCTTCTATATCTAAAATGCCTATCGGCACCTATTTTTAAAATGCCAATCGGCAACTATATCTGAAATGCCTATCGGCACCTATATCTGAAATGCCTATCGGCACCAACTTTTGAAATGCCTATCGGAAACTCCATCTGAAATGCCTATCAGCACCTATATTTGAAATGCCTATCGGCAACCATATCTGGAATGCCTATCGGCACCTATATTTGAAATGCCTATCGGGTTCTATATCTGAAATGCCTATCGACACTTATTTTTAAAATGCCAATTGGCAACTATATCTGAAATGCCTATCGGCACCTATATCTGAAATGCCTATCGGTACCTATTTTTGAAATGCCTATCGATACCTATTTTTGAAATGCCTATCGGAAACTACATCTAAAATGATTATCAGCACTTATATTTGAAATGCCTATCGGCAACCATATCTGGAATGCCTATCGGCACCTATATTTGAAATGCCAATCGGCTTCTATATCTGAAATGCCTATCGGCACCTATTTTTAAAATACCAATCGGCAACTATATCTGAAATGCCTATCGGCACCTATATCTGAAATGCCTATCGGCATATATTTTTGAAATGCCTTTCGGAAATTAAATCTGAAATGCCTATCTGCTCCTATATTTGAAATGCCTATCGGCAACCATATCTGAAATGCCTATCGACACCTATATTTGAAATACCTATCGGCTTCTATATCTGAAATGCCTATCGGCACCTGTTTTTAAAATGCCAATCGGCAACTATATCTGAAATGCCTATCGGCACCTATATCCGAAATGCCTATCGGCATCAATTTTTGAAATGCCTATCGGAAACTACATCTAAAATGCCTATCAGCACCTATATTTGAAGTGCCTATCGGCAACTATATCTGCAATGCCTATCGGCACCTATATTTGAAATGCCTACCGGCTTCTATATCTGAAATGCCTATCGGCACCTATTTTGTAAATGCCAATTGGCAACTATATCTGAAATGACTATCGGCACCTATATCTGAAATGCCTATCGGCACCTATTTTTGAAATGCCTATCGAAAACTACATCTGAAATGCCTATCAGCACCTATATTTGAAATGCCTATCGGAAACTACATCTGAAATGCCTATCAGCACCTATATTTGAAATGCCTATCGGCAACCATATCTGGAATGCCTATCGGCACCTATATTTGAAATGCCTATCGGCTTCTATATCTGAAATGCCTATCGGCACCTATTTTTAAAATGCCAATCGGCAACTATATCTGAAATGCCTATCGGCACATATATCTGAAATGCTTATCGGCACCTATTTTTGAAATGCCTATCGCAAACTACATCTGAAATGCCTATCGACACCTATATTTGAAATACCTATCGGCTTCTATATCTGAAATGCCTATCGGTACCTATTTTTAAAATGCTAATCGGTAACTATATCTGAAATGCCTATCGGCACCAATATCTGAAATGCCTATCGGCACCAATTTTTGAAATGCCTTTTAGAAACTACATCTGAAATGCCTATCAGCACCTATATTTGAAATGCTTATGGGCAACCATATCTGGAATGCCTATCGGCACCTATATTTGAAATGCCTATCGGCTTCTATATCTGAAATGCCTATCGGCACCTATTTTTAAAATGCCAATCGGCAACTATATCTGAAATGCCTATCGGCACCTTTATCTGAAATGCCTGTCGGCACCTATTTTTGACATGCCTATCGGAAACTACATCTGAAATGCCTATCAGCACCTATATTTGAAATGCCTATCGGCTACCATATCTGGAATGCCTATCGGTGCCTATATTTGAAATGCCTATCGGCTTCTATATCTGAAATACCTATCGGCGCCTATTTTTAAAATGCCAATCGGCAACTATATCTGAAGTGCCTATCGGCACCTATATCTGAAATGCCTATCGGCACCTATTTTTGAAATGCCTATCGAAAACTCCATCTGAAATGCCTATCAGCACCTATATCTGAAATGCCTTTCGGCATTTTATCTGAAATGCCGGTCGACACCTATATTTGAAATGCCTATCGGCACATATATTTTAAATGCCTATCGGCAACTATATCTGATATGCCTATCGGCACCTATATCTGAAATGCCTATCGGCACCTATATCTGAAATGCCTATCGTCACCTATTTTTGAAATGCCTATCGGAAACTACATCTAAAATGCCTATCGGCACCTATTTTTAAAATGTCAATCGGTAAGTATATGTGAAATGCCTATCGGCACCTATATCTGAAATGCCTATCGGAACCTATTTTTGAAATGCCTATCGGAAACTACATCTGAATTGACTATCAGCACCTATATTTGAAATACCTATCGGCTTCTATATCTGAAATGCCTATCGGCACCTGTTTTTAAAATGCCAATCGGCAACTATATCTAAAATGCCTATCGGCACCTATATCCGAAATGCCTATCGGCATCAATTTTTGAAATGCCTATCGGAAACTACATCTAAAATGCCTATCAGCACCTATATTTGAAATGCCTATCGGCAACTATATCTGCAATGCCTATCGGCACCTATATTTGAAATGCCTATCGGCTTCTATATCTGAAATGCCTATCGGCACCTATTTTTTAAATGCCAATTGGCAACTATATCTGAAATGACTATCGGCACCTATATCTGAAATGCCTATTGGCACCTATTTTTGAAATGCCTATCGAAAACTACATCTGAAATGCCTATCAGCACCTATATTTGAAATGCCTATCGGAAACTACATCCGTAATGCCTATCAGCACCTATATTTGAAATGCCTATCGGCAACTATATCTGCAATGCCTATCGGCACCTATATTTGAAATGCCTATCGGCTTCTATATCTGAAATGCCTATCGGCACCTATTTTTTAAATGCCAATTGGCAACTATATCTGAAATGACTATCGGCACCTATATCTGAAATGCCTATCGGCACCAATTTTTGAAATGCCTATCGGAAACTACATCTAAAATGCCTATCAGCACCTATATTTGAAATGCCTATCGGCAACCATATCTGGAATGCTGATCGGCACCTATATTTGAAATGCCTATCGGCTTATATATCTGAAATGCCTATCGGCACCTATTTTTAAAATGCCAATCGGCAACTATATCTGAAATGCCTATCGGCACCTATATCTGAAATGCCTATCGGCACTTATTTTTGAAATGCCTATCGGAAACTACATCTGAAATGCCTATCAGCACCTATATTTGAAATGCCTATCGGCAACCATATCTGGAATGCCTATCGGCGCCTATATTTGAAATGCCTATCGGCTTCTATATCTGAAATACCTATCGGCGCCTATTTTTAAAATGCCAATCGGCAACTATATCTGAAGTGCCTATCGGCACCTATATCTGAAATGCCTATCGGCACCTATTTTTGAAATGCCTATCGAAAACTACATCTGAAATGCCTATCAGCACCTATATGTGAAATGCTTATCGGCAACCACATCAGAAATGCCTATCGGCACCTATATCTGAAATGCCATTCGGCATTTATATCTGAAATGCCAGTCGACACCTATATTTGAAATGCCTATCGGCACATATATTTTAAATGCTTATCGGCAACTATATCTGATATGCCTATCGGCACCTATATCTGAAATGCCTATCGGCACCTATTTTTGAAATGCCTATCGGAAACTACATCTAAAATGCCTATCGGCACCTATTTTTAAAATGCCAATCGGTAAGTATATCTGAAATGCCTATCGGCACCTATATCTGAAATGCCTATCGGAACCTATTTTTTTAATGCCTATCGGAAACTACATCTGAAATGACTATCAGCACCTATATTTGAAATGCCTATCGGCAACCATATCTGAAATGCCTATCCACACCTATATTTGAAATACCTATCGGCTTCTATATCTGAAATGCCTATCGGCACCTATTTTTAAAATGCCAATCGGCAACTATATCTTAAATGCCTATCGGCACCTATATCTGAAATGCCTATCGGTACCTATTTTTGAAATGCCTATCGGAAACTACATCTGAAATGATTATCAGCGCTTATATTTGATATGCCTATCGGCAACCATACCTGAAATGCCTATCGGCAACTATATTTGAAATGCCTATCGGCTTCTATATCTGAAATGCCTATCGGCACCTATTTTTGAATTGCCTATCGGAAACTACATCTAAAATGCCTATCGGCACCTATTTTTAAAATGCCAATCGGAAACTACATCTGAAATGACTATCAGCACCTATATTTGAAATGCCTATCGGCTTCTATATCTGAAATGCCTATCGGCACCTATATCTGAAATGCCTATCGGAACCTATTTTTAAAATGCCTATCGGAAACTACATCTGAAATGACTATCAGCACCTATATTTGAAATGCCTATCGGCTTCTATATCTGAAATGCCTATCGGCACCTATTTTTAAAATACCAATCGGCAACTATATCTGAAATGCCTATCGGCACCTATATCTGAAATGCCTATCGGCATATATTTTTGAAATGCCTTTCGGAAATTACATCTGAAATGCCTATCTGCTCCTATATTTGAAATGCCTATCGGCAACCATATCTGAAATGCCTATCGACACCTATATTTGAAATACCTATCGGCTTCTATATCGGAAATGCCTATCGGCACCTGTTTTTAAAATGCCAATCGGCAACTATATCTGAAATGCCTATCGGCACCTATATCCGAAATGCCTATCGGCATCAATTTTTGAAATGCCTATCGGAAACTACATCTAAAGTGCCTATCAGCACCTATATTTGAAATGCCTATCGGCAACTATATCTGCAATGCCTATCGGCACCTATATTTGAAATGCCCACCGGCTTCTATATCTGAAATGCCTATCGGCACCTATTTTGTAAATGCCAATTGGCAACTATATCCGAAATGACTATCGGCACCTATATCTGAAATGCCTATCGGCACCTATTTTTGAAATGCCTATCGAAAACTACATCTGAAATGCCTATCAGCACCTATATTTGAAATGCCTATCGGAAACTACATCTAAAATGCCTATCAGCACCTATATTTGAAATGCCTATCGGCAACCATATCTGGAATGCCTATCGGCACCTATATTTGAAATGCCTATCGGCTTCTATATCTGAAATGCCTATCAGCACCTATTTTTAAAATGCCAATCGGCAACTATATCTGAAATGCCTATCGGCACATATATCTGAAATGCTTATCGGCACCTATTTTTGAAATGCCTATCGCAAACTACATCTGAAATGCCTATCGACACCTATATTTGAAATACCTATCGGCTTCTATATCTGAAATGCCTATCGGTACCTATTTTTACAATGCCAATCGGTAACTATATCTGAAATGCCTATCGGCACCTATATCTGAAATGCCTATCGGCACCAATTTTTGAAATGCCTATCGGAAACTACATCTGAAATGCCTATCAGCACCTATATTTGAAATGCCTATCGGCAACCATATCTGGAATGCCTATCGGCACCTATATTTGAAATGCCTATCGGCTTCTATATCTGAAATGCCTATCAGCACCTATTTTTAAAATGCCAATCGGCAACTATATCTGAAATGCCTATCGGCACATATATCTGAAATGCTTATCGGCACCTATTTTTGAAATGCCTATCGCAAACTACATCTGAAATGCCTATCGACACCTATATTTGAAATACCTATCGGCTTCTATATCTGAAATGCCTATCGGCACCTATTTTTAAAATGCCAATCGGCAACTATATCTGAAATGCCTGTCGGCACCTATATCTGAAATGCCTATCGGCACCTATTTTTGAAATGCCTATCGGAAACTACATCTGAAATGCCTATCAGCACCTATATTTGAAATGCCTATCGGCAACCAGATCTGAAATGCCTATCGACACCTATATTTGAAATACCTATCGGCTTCTATATCTGAAATGCCTATCGGTACATACTTTTAAAATGCCAATCGGTAACTGTATCTGAAATGCCTATCGGCACCTATATCTGTAATGCCTATCGGCACCATTTTTTGAAATGCCTATCGGAAACTACATCCGGAATGCCTATCAGCACCTATATTTGAAATGCCTATCGGCAACCATATCTGGGATGCCTATCGGCACCTATATTTGAAATGCCTATCGGCTTCTATATCTGAAATGCCTATCGGCACCTATTTTTAAAATGCCAATCGGCAACTATATCTGAAATGCCTGTCGGCACCTATATCTGAAATGCCTATCGGCACCTATTTTTGAAATGCCTATCGGAAACTACATCTGAAATGCCTATCAGCACCTATATTTGAAATGCCTATCGGCAACCATATCTGGAATGCTCATCGGCACCTATATTTGAAATGCCTATCGGCTTATATATCTGAAATGCCTATCGGCACCTATTTTTAAAATGCCAATCGGCAACTATATCTGAAATGCCTATCGGCACCTATATCTGAAATGCCTATCGGCACCTATTTTTGAAATGCCTATCGGAAACTACATCTGAAATGCCTATCAGCACCTATATTTGAAATGCTTATCGACAACCATATCTGAAATGCCTATCGACACCTATATTTAAAATCCCTATCGGCTTCTATATCTGAAATGCCTATCGGCACCTATTTTTAAAGTGCCAATCGGCAACTATATCTGAAATGCCTATCGGCACCTATATCTGAAATGCCTATCGGCACCAATTTTTGAAATGCCTATCGGAAACTACATCTGAAATGCCTATCAGCACCTATATTTAAAATGCCTTTTGGCAACCATATCTGGAATGCTCATCGGCACCTATATTTGAAATGCCTATCGGCTTATATATCTGAAATGCCTATCGGCACCTATTTTTAAAATGCCAATCGGCAACTATATCTGAAATGCCTATCGGCACCTATAACTGAAATGCCTATCGGCACCTATTTTTGAAATGCCTATCGGAAACTACATCTGAAATGCCTATCAGCACCTATATTTGAAATGCCTATCGGCAATCATATCTGAAATGCCTATCGACACCTATATTTGAAATACCTATCGGCTTCTATATCTGAAATGCCTATCGGCACCTATTTTTAAAATGCCAATCGGCAACTATATCTGAAATGCCTATCGGCACCTATATCTGAAATGCCTATCGGCACCAATTTTTGAAATGCCTATCGGAAACTACATCTGAAATGCCTATCAGCACCTATATTTGAAATGCCTATCGGCAACCATATCTGGAATGCCTATCGGCACCTATATTTGAAATGCCTATCGGCTTCTATATCTGAAATGCCTATCGGCACCTATTTTTAAAATGCCAATCGGCAACTATATCTGAAATGCCTATCGGCACCTATATCTGAAATGCCTATCGGCACCTATTTTTGAAATGCCTATCGGAAACTACATCTGAAATGCCTATCAGCACCTATATTTGAAATGCCTATCGGCAACCATATCTGGAATGCCTATCGGCGCCTATATTTGAAATGCCTATCGGCTTCTATATCTGAAATACCTATCGGCGCTTATTTTTAAAATGCCAATCGGCAACTATATCTGAAGTGCCTATCGGCACCTATATCTGAAATGCCTATCGGCACCTATTTTTGAAATGCCTATCGAAAACTACATCTGAAATGCCTATCAGCACCTATATTTGAAATGCCTATCGGCAACCACATCAGAAATGCCTATCGGCACCTATATCTGAAATGCCTTTCGGCATTTATATCTGAAATGCCGGTCGACACCTATATTCGAAATGCCTATCAGCACATATATTTTAAATGCCTATCGGCAACTATATCTGATATGCCTATCGGCACCTATATCTGAAATGCCTATCGGCACCTATTTTTGAAATGCCTATCGGAAACTACATCTAAAATGCCTATCGGCACCTATTTTTAAAATGCCAATCGGAAAGTATATCTGAAATGCCTTTCGGCACCTATAATTGAAATGCCGATCGGAACCTATTTTTGAAATGCCTATCGGAAACAACATCTGAAATGACTATCAGCACCTATATTTGAAATGCCTATCGGCAACCATATCTGAAATGCCTATCCACACCTGTATTTGAAATACCTATCGGCTTCTATATCTAAAATGCCTATCGGCACCAATTTTTGAAATGCCTATCGGAAACTACATCTAAAATGCCTATCAGCACCTATATTTGAAATGCCTATCGGCAACCATATCTGGAATGCTGATCGGCACCTATATTTGAAATGCCTATCGGCTTATATATCTGAAATGCCTATCGGCACCTATTTTTAAAATGCCAATCGGCAACTATATCTGAAATGCCTATCGGCACCTATATCTGAAATGCCTATCGGCACTTATTTTTGAAATGCCTATCGGAAACTACATCTGAAATGCCTATCAGCACCTATATTTGAAATGCCTATCGGCAACCATATCTGGAATGCCTATCGGCGCCTATATTTGAAATGCCTATCGGCTTCTATATCTGAAATACCTATCGGCGCCTATTTTTAAAATGCCAATCGGCAACTATATCTGAAGTGCCTATCGGCACCTATATCTGAAATGCCTATCGGCACCTATTTTTGAAATGCCTATCGAAAACTACATCTGAAATGCCTATCAGCACCTATATGTGAAATGCTTATCGGCAACCACATCAGAAATGCCTATCGGCACCTATATCTGAAATGCCATTCGGCATTTATATCTGAAATGCCAGTCGACACCTATATTTGAAATGCCTATCGGCACATATATTTTAAATGCCTATCGGCAACTATATCTGATATGCCTATCGGCACCTATATCTGAAATGCCTATCGGCACCTATTTTTGAAATGCCTATCGGAAACTACATCTAAAATGCCTATCGGCACCTATTTTTAAAATGCCAATCGGTAAGTATATCTGAAATGCCTATCGGCACCTATATCTGAAATGCCTATCGGAACCTATTTTTGAAATGCCTATCGGAAACTACATCTGAAATGACTATCAGCACCTATATTTAAAATGCCTATCGGCAACCATATCTGAAATGCCTATCCACACCTATATTTGAAATACCTATCGGCTTCTATATCTGAAATGCCTATCGGCACCTATTTTTAAAATGCCAATCGGCAACTATATCTTAAATGCCTATCGGCACCTATATCTGAAATGCCTATCGGTACCTATTTTTGAAATGCCTATCGGAAACTACATCTGAAATGATTATCAGCGCTTATATTTGATATGCCTATCGGCAACCATATCTGGAATGCCTATCGGCAACTATATTTG